>PVIR01008330.1:0-28794 GCA_004026965.1 Petromus typicus
ATAACAATACTGGGTGTGGAGACCCACACCCAGCAGCAACCAGTACCACATACCACAGTGCCGGGCGTGGTGGCTCACGCCTGTAATCCCAGCACTCGGGAGGCAGAGGCAGGAGGATTGTGATGTGAGTTTGAGGCTGAGCTCAGGGCCAGCCTGAACCACAAAGCGAGACCCTGTCTCCAAAAACCTTAAAAAAAAAGAAAAAAAGAAATGTTCTGGGTAACAAAGGTGGGAAGGGAGGCTGAGCACACTGATGGCAAAAACTGCAGATCACACACTAAGGAAATCTGAATGGTGTGAATACAGTTGAGGAGAAGCACAAAGTTGTCACTTTTACTTATATTACAGAGAAGATGAAGAAGATAGGGAGAATGTGGGGATGTTGTTTAATCGGTAGAATGAATTTTACATGACGAAAAAGTTCTTGAGATTGGTGGCACAACAATGCAATTGCACATAAAAAAGGCTAAGCAGATAAATTTTATGTTATGTATGTTCAATCATTTTAAAAGGATGGAAAAGTACATATTTATATTCACAAGACCTTTCAAAATATTGCTGACTTGGATGACTAATGATATAATCCTGAAAGAAAGCAGTTATATACAGTCATGTGACATATCATGATATTTTGGTCAATAACAGTATCTATGAGGGTGGTCTCACAAGATTATGAAAGAACTAAAAAACTCCTGTCAAGTACTGATGTTGTACCAGTTCTTATGTACAGTGCATGAGTTATGCTTGTGGTGATCCCAGAGTAAACAAATAAATATACTACTGGCTAATGTATTCACTCTGCTATGCTTCTGATCATGACTTTAGTATACTCCTACTTACAAAACTGTCTACTATGAAAGAGTATGCTGCATTCTGCTGGCAACGGCCTCCTACATCTTGCAATTACTCTGTCTTTTGATTGCGTCAATAGGGCATATCGAGTAATCTAAGTCATTTAGGTTTCTGTGAGGATACGCTGATGCTTGCATAATGACAAAATTGCTTCAAGTCGTAATTGTGAGAATGTATTCTCATCATTAAGGATATCTAAAATTTTGGGCAGCTGTATTAGGAAATGAGCCCAGAGGTACCCTAGCACTAAGCTACATCCCTCCCTTTTTAAAAAAGTTTTTATTTATTCAATTATTTATTTTGTGGTACCAGGGATGAAACTTAGGACCTGGCACTTGCTGGGCAGGCCACCAGGCTCCTGACACTAGTAGGTTAAATCCCTTCCCTTTCTATTTGGAGACACTCCCAGGCAGGACTCAAACTTGTAATTTTCCTGCCTTTTAGCCTTCTGAGTAGGTAGGATCACTACTACCATGCACTACTATGCCGGCTAGCATTTTGTTCCTGAGAATATACTTTTAATGAAACAAAAGAAGTGAAGGCAAAAGCTAGACTTATCTCTTTCACTGTGTACCAAGCAAAAACCAGAGTGGATTAGAGATCTAAATATTAAAACATAAACACTAAGCTTGCTGCAAAACAGTTTAGGTAAAACTCTTGCAGACATTGGCTTACGGAAAGACTTTGTGAACAAAACCTCTATAGCATGAGAACTGGCAGAAGAAATCAACAAATGGGATGTCATCCTATTGACAGCTTCTGCACAGCAAAGGAAACGACCAACAGAGCAAAAAGGCAACCAACAATATGGGAAAAACCTTTACCAGCTGTTTCTCAAAGGGCTATATCTAGGATATATAAAGAGCTTGAAAAAATCAGCCCCTTACCCCCAAATTTAAGACCCAATTCAAAAATGGGCATCTGAAATGAACAGATACTTTTCAGAGGAGGAAGTAAAAGCAGCTAAGAAGCACATGAAGAAATGTTCAACCTCACTGCTCATTCGGGAGATGTAGATGAATATAACACTGAGATTTCACCTCACTCCATAAAGAATGGCTGCTATTTCAGAATTAGCCAATAACAAATGTTGACGAGGCTGTGGGAAAAAAGGAACCTTTCTCCATTGCTGGTGGAAGTGTAGACTCGTCCAACCCTTCTGGAGATCAGTGTGATTTCTCAAAAAAAAATAGGTTAGAGGTTCCATTTGATCCTGCTATTCCTCTGCAAGGGATATACACTAAAGAATCAAAAGATTCACATCACATCACAGTGACATATGTGCACCCATGTTTATAGCAGCTCAGTGTGTGATAGCTAAATCTTGGAAACCATCAAAATGCCCATCAACTGGAGACTGGATAAAGATGATGTGGTTCTTTTATAGAATGGAGTATTACCTTGCCATAAAAATAGTAAGATTGAGTCATTCGTACTCAAATGGATGTAGCTTGAGGACATCCTCATAAGTGAAATAAATAGGTAACAGATGTGCAGATATATCTTTTTTCTGGTATGAGAAAATGAAGATGTAAATGAGTTCTAGTATATATAGTAGATATTGTAAAATAGAAAATATTTAAAAGAAAATAGAGTGTAGGGGTAAATAATGAGGGGGAAAATGTGATGGTAATAAAAAAAAGGAAACAAAGCTTATGTATATAGGAGGTAGGGGTTGGGTAGGGGAATGGGAAAAATGAGAATCAAGTTGTGTCATACAATGGTATAAATTCTTAATGTTGACTACGATGATGATGTGTATATATAATGTACCAATAAAGATCTGAATAAAAAAATAACATGGGTGATGTTCCTCCACTCATTTGTCAAAGAATTTTTTAATGTCAAAACTCAGTTATTGTATGTTGAAAACCTAACTCATAAAACATTAAAAATTAAAATTATAATGAAATTTTTTGACTTTGCTTTTAACATTACATGACTAATACACCTGACATTTTTCTATTATCAAGTGATGCGCTAACATCACCAAAGTATTTGTTAAATAAACTATCACCCATCAGCTTATGTTTCTTTTAAGTTCTGTGTGTAAAGTGAGGTCTGTTAGTAAGTTACTTTTACTGTATCATAAAATATAGTAAGCAAGTAACACACTGTTTAGGTTCTTTTTTTTTTTTTTAGGTGTTTTGAGACAGAGTCTCGCTTTGTGGTTCAGGCTGGCCCTGAGCTCAGCCTCAAACTCACATCACAGCAATCCTCCTACCTCTGCCTCCCAAGTGCTGGTATTATAGGCATGAACCACCACGCCTGGCACTGTGGTATGTGGTGCTCAATGCTGCTGGACGTGAGTCTCCACGCCCAGTAATGTATGTGGTTACCGGGGATCGAACCCGGGTCCTGCGCTTGCAAGACAGGCGCCGGAACTACTGAGTTAAATCCCCGGCCCACTGTTTAGGTTCTTAATTTTGGTGACTAGAGCTTTTATTTAGATCTTCTATTTTATTCTTTTTTTTTACAGTTTTAAAATTCTTAATAAAATTCTCCAAATTGATATCTAATTTCTTACATATACTCATTATAGTTATTTTAAAATCCATCTCTGATATCAATAACTAGACCAAGTGTAGGTCTATTTCGTTTGTGTTTCCTCTGTGCTCATCATTTGATCATCTCTCCTAATTTGTCAGGTACTTTTTAAGTGAAAGGGAGAAGGGCGACACTGTATAAGAAGCACTGTAGTAACATCTCAGGGTCTGGATGACATCATGTTCTATTCGTTGTGAGGACTGAATTATTTCTGATTCCCTTTTAAGGCCTTCCAGGCTTTCCTAAACAACTAAGTAGTATCTGCTTCCATTTCTCTAATTTTTGGGAAACAAGTGGCTTTTTACCTGGTTAAAAATACTGTACTGAATAGAAAAAGGCACAGTAGAAGCAGGAAGTGCAGGGATCAAAGGTGAACACTGAGATATGTCACAGTGGGACCCCAGTCCCTTCTCTCAATCTGATCTCATAAGATGGGAGCAAAGTGTACATCCTTTATTTATAAGATCAGATGTTCATTTTCTGGAACTGAAGAGTCTCAGAGAAGCTCCAGACCCAGATCCAGCCTCAAAGAAGTTCTAATATCTCCAGATATTGGCACTTGAAGCTTCCGGGCTCAAAGAGCGTTTGCTATTGCACTATTTTATAAGAGAAGTCATCATGGAAAGGGTTCTTTTCCTCAGTACAGCTTTCTATAAACTTTTTTATTTTTAAAAATGAAGAGATGACTAAGGACCACCAGATATCTGGAAATACCTTGAACATGAAAGACAGAGAAAAAGAAATCTGAAAGAGAGGTAAAACTTTTTAAAAAGCTTCTAGCTAATATCTTAAAAAAATAACAAATACACAATAAAAGCAGGTTACTGTGAAAAGGGGAATTTGAAAGCATAGTTGTCAGAATGCCACAGAAAAGTTGCAAGATAGAAATCAAAGAAATTGCTCAGGAAGCTTTACAAAAAGACAAAGCAACAAAAGATATGGGGAATATTATCGGTTAGATAAAAATCAATCAGGCATACAACATACAGCTACCAGTCAATGGGAGAGTAAGCATGTAATTTATAATACTATCTATGTAGGTCCTTTTTCAATTTTCTTTCTTACTCCATATTCAATTCCTACTATAAAGACCCTATAGGATGATCACAATTATTTACAGGAACTGAGATGTGTGAATCCCTATGGAATAGAATTTGAGTAGATTAAGTTAAAGGTCATAAAAGAAGTGTTGTTTTTAGCTTGGGACATTTTTGTACAGTTAGCCTTTATAGTTTATTAAAACTTCAAAGCCTATAGAGCTTGAAAGAAAGGAGGAAGATATCGAGGCAAAGGGAATGGTGGGAGCAGAGAGGCAGAACGCCACAAAGTCCAAGATATAGTAATTAATTTGTATGGCTGAAGTACAAAAGCTGTTGCCAGGGGCAGAGTAGCCATCTTAGCTAGCAGAGAACCAAAGCAGGTTCCTAGGTGAGTCGGCAACTATGAGGCTAACTGCGATATCTGAATGGAAGGATAGCTATCTTCTGATTAAATATTACAATGGAATAAGGAAAAGAGCCCTGGATCAGAAGTCACTCAATGTCCCTGATTAGATCCAAGCTTCTTCAGATTCAAATTTGAATTTAAAGATGAGCTACTGAAGTCTAAAACTGTATATAAGAAACAATGGTGTAATCAGATAATTGATATGTTGACAACAGGAATAAGGAGATGCGCACAAAATAAAACTGTAAGTCAAAACCTTAAAGAGAACAAATATTAAGAAATACAGCTATATTGCAGATTAACTGTTCTGAAAACAGAAATACTGAAATTCAACAGACTACCTGTAGACGATCAACATGAACCTTGACTCCTCCAATCAACCCTTTTTTAAAGGCTGCCAACATATCTAATATGGGGTTGAACCGGCTCCCTCTGAAAAAGGAAACATTGAATAAAGTAAGCACACTAGTCATAGGGAAACAAATAATCTAGTATTATCATTTATATATGTAAAGTTCTATGCCACCTGCTAAGAGAGATACAAAAATACAGAAGCCTCACTTCTAAAGGGTTCATGGTGTTAATGGCCATGAGATGCACACACTTTACTGCTTTTACCAACCTACCTTATATTGTCTTCCCGAATAAGAACAAGAAAAAGTGGACGTCCGTGCATTTTCCAATATTGTTTAATAAACTGCAGTGCATTCTACCAAAATATAAGAGTGAGACAAGTGTAACAGCAAAATATCTGAGCAGATGAGGACCCTTAACCATGAGAGGCACAGAATCAATAGTAGTCACATATTCCTGGAGTATACAATCAAAACTTGGATAAGTTAGAATTCTTAAAGTATAGACACCATTTTAACTCAAACTTTGCTCTTGTAAGTGACCACATCACCCACGTTTTAGGGCTCTGTTGGTGTGAATGTCTGTGCATATTTGCACTTGCTCATATGTGTATACTTTTTCTCTCCCTGTCCAAAAATATAAAGTTCAAGATGGTGCTGGATAGAAAAGTCATCTCAGTATTTAATCAGAAGAACAATTTTCACTCTATATTATTGTGGATTTATTTTACAGCAGATAGAAGAGGCGAAACTGAATCTATCCAGAACATCAAAATGGAGATGAAATTCTTTGACTAAATAAACTGTCTGTTCCTCTACCTTCCTATCTAATCACCACATCAAAGATCTACATAACATTTCATCAAGTGCCAGGCACTATTCTGAGTGCTTTACATATATTAAATAATTTAGTCTTCAGAGCGGCTCTATTACTAATCAGTTTTACACATGAGAAAATAGGCACTGAAGAGTTAAATAAGTTGCTTATGAACACCTTGTAATTGACAAAGCCAAGATTTTAACAAATGCAATTTGGCTCCCGATTTCATGCTCTGGACTATGACACTATGATTCTCTACTCTATGATTCTCTGCAAGTAAAAAGGGGCGTCAAGGTGATTCTAACTCACAGAGTTATGAGTTGGGGTCTTACTGGCATACTTTATATGAAAATTATTTTCACTTCTGTTCAACAAGAGATGAATGATTTCTGCCTTGAATAGTTGTAAAATAGTTCTCCTGCTTTTACAAACTGTATCTTGTCATTTGATTTATAAAAAGGTAATACAGTCATAACTTTATGTAAGACAGAATTCATCTATTCTAATGCTGCAAGTAATTTAAACTCTCTCTAAAGGTGGTGTTTTATTTTCAAGTTTTACACTGTTAACTCATTATACTAGACACCCAGAAGCATTCAATTTAACAATATAGGATAAAACCAGTGGAAACAAAGTCATCCCATTTCAACTGAAAGATGATAGAAACTACCTTTATGTCATCTATCAGCAGTAAAACGTCTTGAGACATGTAGAAATCACTTAAGTCAAAAATGATAGGATAACAAACCACAGTCTTTCCTAGAATGCGATAAATCTGTAAAGGAAAAAAAAAAAACACAACTAAATACAGACATACTAAAAAGAAAAGGTGCAATACTATAATACTCAACAAAAATTAAAACCGATACTTAAATTTGAGTGAGCAAATAGATTATCAAATTCATATCATATTAATTACAAAGTTTCTTGATTCAGTTGGTATGCTAATAAAGTAGACTACCCCTAATTAGATCTTCCCCAACAGCACAGCAAAAGCCTGTGTTTGAGTAAACATTGTTATAAACAAAGTATGGATATAACACAGCAGCAAGAAAGCTTCTGTGATACAATGTAAAATAAGATTTACTTGCAGAAATGATCATTCAGATAATTAGTCAGAGTATAAATGGTATATCATTTTATTAGGAGGTATTATAACACAAATGTTATTCCATGAGGAAATTTTCTGAGCACCTTTGATGTACCGAGGCAGCCAATGGGCCTATCTGGCCTTCCGGAGAGTCCTAACTTTTCATTGATACCCAGGTGGAAATAAGCCTGTAAGACACAAGTTTGTAAATCAGGCAAGAATTTCATACTCTTCTTTTTTTTCTCTCTCTCTTTTTAAAAAAATCATTTTCTAATAATGAGATTATAACAAAAAAGAAAGGAAACAAAGTTTATGTACATGGGAGGGGTGGTAGGGTGGGTGGGGCTATGGGAAAAAATGAGAATTAAGTTGTGTTATATACGGGTACAAATTCTCATTGTGGAGTGCAATCATGATATGTATATGTAATGTACCAATAAAGATTTCAATTAAAAAAATCATTTTCTTCCCCCTGACTACTGGCCTGATTAATATATGATATTTCTGGAAAAAAAGAGATCAGGAGAACCTCACCCAACGACCACCAGCTGGCTGCAGATATCAATTTAGACTAAGGGTTACTGAGTGATTGTGAGCGAAACACTTGTCCTTAATGTAGAGCATGTGTGGCTTGGATTCATAAAAAGACTCACAGAGACAAATGTTTCCTGTGTTTGGCTACTTAAAAAAAAAAAAAAAAAAAAAAGCATTTATCTCCTGCTAGGTTTCCACATTCAAATATTTTCTACCAAAATGGAATTATTTCTATGAATATTTTTGATCTTATGAGTTTTATAAACAGAAGTGTATAGTTTTGTTCATTCTCATGATATCTTATGCAACAAGTTGACTTAGGTGTAGGTTGAAATGGTAAAATTTACTGTACAATCCCAGCTAATATCAAAGTATATACAAGGTCACAGATTTTTAAAAATACCTACATATATATTCACATTACACACATACATCAATCTATGTATATGCTTATAAATGGGTTCTTATAATACACAATCTGTGCTGTGACCCATTTTAAACTTAACACTGTTTACTATTTCAAGATGTTAAAATGAACCTATGCCTTTCCTAAAAATTGTATGTTTCAATGTTAAAATACACTAATGATGGAAAAATTAGGTACAAGTACTAGAAAACAAGGAAAAATGCTACAGTGAAGCAGACTCTTCTAGAATTCCTTAAGGTAAAAGCAGAGAGCCTTAGAAATCTTGAAATTAGGAGTTAATCAATTTCAGAGCTGAGCAATTAATCCAACCAAGAAGTCCTCTTAATGTAATTAAATCCACTCTCTGACAAAGGTTGCTCTCAATTTTTGTTATTGTAAAAATAATTCAATAACATCTATGGGCAGTGTACAACTGTAAACCAAAATAAGCCCCTAGATTTCCTTGATTAAAGAGAATGTACCTTCTTTGAAACATAATGCCTGGTTGGTTGGCACCCTCTAGAAACAATGTAAAACTTGGTGACACTGGCATTTGCTAATCTACAGGACTCTCTGTCACTATCTTGGGTCAAAATCATTATTAAATTAAATTAAATTAAATTTTTTATTATTATTATTTTTTGAGACAGGGTCTCGCTTTGTGGTTCAGGATGGCTGTGAGCTCAGCCTCCAACTCACATCATAGCAGTCCTCCTGCCTCTGCCTCCTGAGTGGTGGGATTACAGGTGTGAGCCACCATGCCCATGTGGTACTGGTTGCTGCTGGGCTTGAGTCTCCCCACCCTGTATTGTATGTGATTACCAGGGGATCGAACCTGGGCCCCTGCACTTGCAAGACAGGTGCTGGAGCCACTGAGCTAAATTCCCAGCCCCTAATTTTATTTTAAAAAAACTACTGTGTTCAAATATTTTCTGGCTGACCATTTTTGAAAAAGAGTAAGTGGCTATTTGCATGTTCTATAATTTTTGCCATTTGTTCCTTTTCCACTGAGTATTTGTCATTCTTTTTTGTACGAGATCTTGAGAATATGACTCTTTGAAGCAAATATTTTACCAGGTTGTGCTTCTTCAATGTTGTAATGAAATGGGGGAATGACTGCATGGAAGGTCAAACATTTCATTACAATATAATTGTTTGGTATTACAGTATAAACATTTTTCTACTAGGAAATTTTATAAACTTCTTTGATGTACTCGGTTGTTTATGCTACCTTTAGTTAAATTTTTCAGTCACTTTCTGACTGCTTTTTGGCTCTGCTGTTATTCTAAGAATGGACTTTCCTTCCCAATAGCTATAAAAATATTCTGTTTTTTTTCTAGTGACTTTACACTTAAATCACCTTAAAATATTTAAAATTTTAAAGCTCTTTGGAGTTTAAGGAGAGGTAAAAAATCTAAATTTTCTTAAATGGAAAATCAAACCAACTGTTTCTACACAATCTCTTGACTGTGATCTGAACTGATTTCAAATAACAGCTTCATCAGATACAAAATTAATGTGTTACCAGAGTTCTCTGTGCATTCTGCTGTGTCACAGTTAGCTCTGTCTCTTGCTCCTTCTGAATTGTACATTCTTAGAAAATAATAGCTTCTCTGATTTGGCACCATGCCTGGCCTATAGCCAGTATTCAGGACATACTTGATGGATGAATGAGGGAACAACTGAATGTTCTCCTGAGTACACGTGCTATGAATACTGATTCTGCAATAAGCATAGCAGAAACCAACTGGCCAGAGAAAATACTGTATAAGCTTATACAGGTACCTTGAAACTAGCACGTAACACTGGTGCAGCCACCTTTCCCTCAAATACTTCATTATTCAGAAAGTATGCCTAAATTACCTTACATTCTTTTTAGATAAGTGATTATAGTAATTATACACAAGACAAAAGACACCAATCTAGGTAGAAATCCTTTAAAGACTATTTATTACAGTAAAAGACAATTCTCAACATTCTAAACTACGAGACATCAGGTCTCTGCCCAGTAGACAGATCTGCATTCCAAGGTGCAGAGCCGCCGTCCCCATCTTATACCCACTCACACTATTAATGTGTTGAAATACATAGCAATGACCACCCACAAGTATACAGAAGTACATCACAGTAGGTCTGTCTGTAGATTACTGTGAAGTAGAGATACTGCTGTAGGTAGGTAAGCTACTTAGACATCTTGTAGGCAGTTAGACAGCCTGGCCCTCAAAAGGCCATGGGGAAGGAGCCTTTCAGTTAAGGAGACTTCCACTGAAAGTTAGCATGACCAGAAGAGAAAACTATCTCACTCATACAGGACAAATAGCAGTGACTGATATTCTAAGTAGACTTCAATCTCCAGGGTGGTGGGCCAGGACATTGACCACCTCTCCCGGAAAAGACCCCTGACTGAACATTATTGTACAGTTATTAAGTGATTTCTTCTCCCACTGGATTCCCCTTCAATCAATATTAATCTTATTGGTTACTACAGTTTATCCATCTTCTTTGAATCTCAATGGTAGTTCCCACTTTTAAACCCACCTCACCTCGTGGCTTTGTTCCATAAATACCCCCTGGGAAAAGTGAACCTGCGTCTTTCACTTTCAGGTCCCCCTTCGGTCCCCCTTAGGCAGAAACTTTTTTCTTTCTTTTTTTTTTTTTTTTGAGACAAGGTCTTGCTGTGTAGTTCAGACTGACCCTGAACTTCATTATGTAGCCCAGGCTAGCATGGAGCTCAGCAATTCTCCTGCCTTTCCTCCTGAGTTCTCGGATTACAGGCATAAATTACTACACCCGGTATGTGATTATCCAGTGTTGTGTTTACAGGTCAGGCGTGAGTCACCACGCCTGACATTGTGGTATGCAGTTAAGGGGATTGAACTCAGGATCTTGCACTTGCCAGGCAGTCGCCCATCAGAACCACTTAGATCACTGGCCCAGGTAGAAGCTTTCTTTCTCAATAAAATTTTGCTACTCTTAATCTCTAACATTCCTAAAATTTGTCCTTTGATTTTAGAAAACAGAAACTCGCAGTTCAGATACCTAGCAGGTTTGAGTTAGGCTTGCTTCCTGGTATCAATACTATACTGTGAATGTTACCACGCATTGTAAAGCCCATGCTCTCAGCTGCTTTTCCTTATGTCCTTTTCAGTGGTTTGAATGAAGAAGGCTACAGCTTCTCAGAAAAGGATCAGCTATTGCTGTAAGAATATATATACCAATTGGGATTTAAAGAAATACATTTACTTAAAAAAAACTGACTCATAGGGAATAGTGTGCTGGCAGTGCACGCTGAGGATAAATCCTAAAAAGCCACTAGTTGGGAACACAGAGGCTGCAGCCACTAAGAATAAGCTACCATCTTGACATGTGCGCAGGGAAGCTGGGTTCTTGATCAGAATTTTTTTAGCCATATGATACACCAAAGTGTAAACCATTTGTTAACACCATCTAATATAATACCAAGTGAGTCAGACCAGCTATAAGTCTTCTCTCACTCTATAACAAAATGTTTTCTACTGCCTCTGTGATTCCAAAGCACTCTGTACAACCGGCTATTATAGCACTTATCAAAGTAGACTATAATTATTATTTTCATACCACTAGGCTCAGAGGTCACTGAGTGCCTCACAGTCCTCTGCACTGCCAAGTGTTTGCTGAAGAATGAATCAAATGCCACATGCAAGTAATTTGCTGGTTATACTAGCCTTTCACATCTTGACTACATGCTATCTGGTATACAGTAAAGGCTCATCTACCATAAAGTTTTGCTATTATCAACTAGACTTGAAAACAAAGATTTCGGTTAATCTGTTTTAAGTACATGTTTATCAGAGACCAAGCTTTGTCATATTCTTTAGAACTTTCAGTGAGAAAAAAGTGTGCCTGCATGAACGATCTACATCTGAGTAACAACCTACATCCCAACAGGGGGAGTCCTGGATGTTGTGTCCTCTCCCGGCTTTGTAGCTCCTCCATTCCCTTCGGTCTCATTTACTCCCCTTCACCATAAAATATAGCTCTTGACCATTTACATCGTGGAGTGATTTTAAAGTGTAAACTATTCAAAAGATTCTTGTGTTTTATTCTTTTCTTTTTCCTCTGTCATATTATTTTCCTGTTTTTTAAAAAACTGGTTTATTGGTACACTTTATATACACATTATGATCCCAATGGACATTGTTTTCATCTTTATCTGTTGTGATTGTTTTTATCAAAGAGAAGCTTAACATAATAGGCTGAGTAATTCCATGCCCTATGGTGTGGAAGACCCACACAAGAAGGGCTGGTGGCCACCTGGATGGTGTGAAGGAGAAATGAGGTAGAACAGAACACTTCTCTTCAGAGGCAGTCCAGTCTTTGCCTTCAACTTGGACATCACCTTCCTGTGGTGCAGAAATGTCAGCCTTCCAGCACAGACTCTTCAGCCCTTCACTGAAGACCCATTAGCATCCTGATACCAACTTGTAAGGGACACTGCCAAGAGCTCCAGGCCTTCAACTAAACTCTTCCATCTCCACTGTATAGACAGACGGACCTTCTGGACTCTTCCTCATCTGACTGTTCAGGTAGTCATTGTAAACCAATCTTGTAAGCTCATATATACTTGTATATGTTGTGTTATATCTGTTTCTCTAGTAAATATTGATATCTTTGTCTACTAGAGATGGGGAAACTGGCTCTGAATTTGTTTGAAGGAGGTTTAAGGATCTTCAAGAACTAGTGCTGTTGATCTGACCCCCACGTTCTGGTTTTTTTTTGAGACACGGTCTCACTTTTGTACCTCAGGCTGGCCCTGAGCTCAGCCTTGAACTCACAACAATCCTGCCTCTGCCTCCCAAGTGTTGGGATTACAGGCGTGAGCCACTACACCCGGCACTGTGGTATGTGGTTCTGATTACTGGTGGGTGTGAGTCTCCACACCCAGCAATGTTGTTTGTGGTTATTAGGGATTGAACCCAGGTCCCTGCACTTGCAAGGCAGGTGCTGGAACCACTGAGCTAAGTCCCCGGCCCAGATTCTGGTTTTTACTGCCTTTGGGCAAGGTCCATGATGATTTGCAAAAATGGCGCCCTACATTTTCCCATGTTATATGTGCGCTGTAAGTCTCTAAATGTTCATTCACTCGAGCATAGAGGCTTTGATCACCACCATTTATATTAACCTTAACAGCATAACCTTGATAACTTCAGACAGAATGTTATATACATTTCTCCCAAACATGTTTCTGCTATTGCTTTTAATAATTACCAAATAAAAACGGTAGTTTACGAAGGTGTAGATGAGTTCTAAAATGTATTACAGGTATTGTGAACTAGTAAGAAGAAATTCAAAGGGAAAGTGAAGAAGGGAAAGAAAAAAATTTGATGATAAAAAAAGAAACAAAGCTTATGTATATAAGGATGGGGGATTTGGGGTGCAGGGCAATGGAAAAAATGAGAATTAAGTCATGTCATGTACTGGCAC
The DNA here is from genome assembly GCA_004026965.1 of Petromus typicus. NCBI lineage: Eukaryota > Metazoa > Chordata > Mammalia > Rodentia > Petromuridae > Petromus > Petromus typicus. The sequence goes on from PVIR01008330.1 coordinate 13,512, forward strand.
AAATTCTCTATGTTGATTGTGATCACAACGTATATATAAAATGTACCAATAAAATGATTTTTAAAATGGTAGTTTATGAATAACCAGTGAAAGCTAATAACTGGCTGTCTAATAAATACATCCTGATACCAACTTCTTGGTCATCTGCAGAGCAGTGCATGCAAAAGGCTGTAAAAGTCACCTTTTAATTTAACAAAATAGGTTTATTCTACATTAAAGATAAACTCAAGCATTACTTTATAATTTCTTTGAGGCCCAACAAACCAAAGAGGTAGGAATTACTTTAGACTTTAAAAATAAGGGAATTAGAAATATTGGGACATAAAGTTTTCAAGCAGTTGATTAAAGGGGAAGATTAAATAAAAATATACGATAATATTTTACATGAAAACTAAAATTAAGACAAATTTGTTAATTAAGAGCTTAACCTAGGTTAGTAACAGACTTTAGCAAGAAGGAGAAATCAGTAAGGCTTATGAATATAATTTAATGCAGGATTTCCTTTTTTAAGTGGAAAGTAAGTGAAATGTTCAGCTTCATTAGAAAGTTAGCGATTAAGGATTTATCTCAGATTTGGATTTCAGTTATGCATTTGGCAATAAACTAAGTCCTGCCACCGAGCTCTACTAACTCCACAAGGGAAAGACCCAGAGTCACTTACTTTCACAAGCTCTTGCTGAGGCCATATCTGAATGGGTTCTACCTGCTGAGGAGTCTGAGTCTGAATACCATACGTGTTGAGAAAAACTTGAAGGCTGAAGAACATAGGGAAAAGAAGAGAAACACGTTTTAAACAATGCACACACAGTTCAGGAAATGAATAAAGAAGATAAAGGTGTTGGGAACAATTCTACATATAAAAAGGCAATGCTAACTTGGGACATACTATTAATTTGTAATATTAGCAATACGCCACATGCAATGGAATAGAGAGACCCTCCTGCATGTTTTCCAAAGCATCAGACAGCAGTTTTAAGGGTTGATGGGAAGAGTGAGTAATAATTTTGGGAATCTTCACAAAGCATCTGCACTGACTTTTCAAAACCATACTCTATGCGACACCGGCATTGGTCACCAGTTTTTAACATTCACATCATCTAAGACAAAATTATTTTTAAACAGGTTAAAAATATGCTGGCACTTAAAATGACATGAATAACATCCTTGAAATCATGTCAAGAGGCCTATGAAATTAATCTCTATTACCATAGTCAATATGGGAAGCATAAAGCCATCATTTCCCTCCCTTCCCTACTGACCATATGGATTCCATACCGTTGGCTTTCTGCTACAAGTGCTACATGAACTACCAAGTCATTTTCCAGTGGGCCCTGTAATGTGAAATAAGGGGAAAAAAAAAAAACATTTTAAAAGATTTGGCCATTGTCAACTACAATGAGAATCAAGGACAATATTAACCATCTCTAAGCAGTTCATTAAAATGATGGACACCAGCTGGCTCTAAGCAGCCCCCTTCTTTCTTTGCTTGCCACTGCCTACTAATCAATTTGATGGTGTAGACAGGGTAATGGAACACCAAGGAATGCAAAGTCATAAATCTCATTACTAGCAGAGGGGCTAGACTGCCAGATCTATTTTGAATGACGCATAAGAGTAGTTGGGGACTGAGAGTCATTTTCCATCATTTAATTCTGAAGGGCAGAGGAGGAACTAAAAATAAAAGTCCATTTATACATTCCCTGTTAAAAAATGACTATGAGTTAAAACTGTTCATTTGACATCTTAACCACATAGAAGGTTATTCCCTTTCTTGTTAACCAATTTTCCTTTGGCACCTTATGTACTGAAATAGCTTCATTCTAATAGAAAGTTCTTTGGTAGAGAATGAAGTATCCAGTTGACTATATAATTAACGTTACATTCATTAAATACAAGCTGTTGGGCTTAATAGTTCTAATCAAAGACAGTATTGGATATTTGCTACTCTCTTCTGTGTGGAAAAGATTCACTATAACATATATTATACATTGTTAAAACCAACTTTAAGTCTGTGTATAATTAACAAAGAACATTAAGGAGCATCAATAAATTATAGTATTAGGGACCTCTGAAAATACTGATCAAATATAACTCCTTTATAGTAATGAATCCAACATTCCCAATAATAAGCTGTAAAACATTTGATTTACCAGCAGTGAGTTTCTCTCTATGGTATTCACTGTGTCATTACAATTTATGTATGACAGTAGGCAAGAAAGACCAGGATACATAAATCACCTGTAAATATATAGTCGAAGGGATGGATCCCAGAATCATCATGAACATGCCATTAAAGGCAGACTGGCATGTGATTTAAATGAACGTATAAGAGAAAATATGTAACTATCCAGAAAAAACAAATACACCTTTAATGTTATTTATTCTGTTTTTTTAATAATGACCTTACAATTAAGTGCTCTTCAAAAGGATGGGCAATTATTCAGAATCTCATCAAGATTTTTAACAACAAAGGAAAAAATTAAGCTAATGATGCAGTACAATATTTAATGATAAAGTACAGTATTTACTTTTTCAAAGGGAGGATTATCCTTAGAATGGGCCATTATGTACAATTTTCAGAATTATGGAATTTTTAAAAGCAAGTGATAACATATATGTACTAGAATACAAATGTAATTTCAGCAACAATAGATAAGGCAGCTCACAGATCCTAATGGGCAAACTGCTATCTTCTTTTTGAATCGCAGGCCTGTTTAGGGTAACGTTGCTTCCATTTGTATGATGGGGCACTCAGATCTAAAATGGCTACTACATGTGTTAAATCATGGTGACCATGGGTAGGCTATTAGATGGCTGAATAATTCTTCAACTATAAAAACCCAGCACCTTAGAAGTTTTGATTCATAAGCCACTGGCCATAATGAGATTGAGCTTTTAATTCCAGGCCAAGTAGAATTCCTTAGCCCTTTCTCCTCCCAGAGAGAACTCAGCATCTGCAGTTCTATCACAATTCTCCCTTCCTTTCCCTGCCCATTTAAGAACTACTGTTTTTCTGCTTTTATTGTTTTCTTTAAACTACCAACATTATTGTCTAAGCTTCATGTTGTCTCTATGATAACACCCCAATAATAGTAACACTGGGCCTGGGAGATAGCTCAGTGGTTCTGGTGCCTGTCTTGCAAGCGCAAGGGCCTGGTTCGATCCCGGTAACCACATAACAATACTGAGTGTGGAGACTCACACCCAGCAGCAATCATCACCACATACCACAGTGCCGGGCGTGGTAGCTCATGCCTGTAATCCCAGCACTTGGGAGGCAGAGGCAGGAGGATTGCTGTGATGTGAGTTTGAGACTGAGCTCAGGGCCAACCTGAACTACAAAACGAGACCCTGTCTCAAAAAACCTAAAAAAAAAAAAAAAAAAAAAAAAAAACCCCTAAAAGAAAAATAATAATAATTAATAACACTGCAGTGTTTTCAACTTTTAGGCCCGAAACCACACATACATACACACACACACACACAAACACACACACATACCCCATCGGTATGTATACACATACTCAAGCCATGTACGGTACTATGATTTCTCCACTTTATATACATTCACTTACTCACTGAATTGACCAAAAACATATGAACACAAAAGGTTCCATGTTAGACCCTGACATGATAAGATGAATATAACCCAGTCGCTGGAATATCAAGGATACCAGAGTCCTCTACTTTACTAGAAGAAAAGGATAACAAAAAATGTTTCATGTTATATAAAAACATTTTTCTCACTATCTTTTTTTTAAACAGACTAATTTCATTAGAAAAATGACTTTAGGGCATTATATAGTCTGGACAAATCACATTGTATTTAAAGAATGCTTATTTTGACAAACATCTGGCTGGTTTACAAATTTTCAGATCGATGGAGACTATAAGAACTGTCCTTTATACCAGAGAAGTATTGAAGACTTACAGAATGAACTAGTACTGGGCACAGTATTTGACACATGAAACACTAAAAGCCCCTAATTCTTGCAGCTGTTATAGTTCTGCTTAGGGTTACACTAGACAGCTGTTCCTCTCTTCTCTGCTGAGCTGTGCTGTTAAAACCTGTGTCAGCCAAGATAGCACTGGTTTCCCCCATTCTGACACACAAACCATCCACTGTGCTATTTTTCTATAGCTGTTTTTTTCTCAAAGAATTCCAGACATCTTTCAAAGAAATCTTCAGCTGGGTTACTACCTTGCTTCATGCTGTTGTCGGAATGTTTGTTTCTCTCACTGTCCACATCCACACATGGATCTTGGAATCTTGCTAGTAGGAAAAGCACTTAGGAGTGCTTTGGGGAGGGGATGACAGGGTCATGAGGATGGAACCCTCATCAACAGAAGGGGCACCCACTAAAAAGAGGAAGGAGACGGACCCCTTGCTCTTTTCACCATGTGAAGATACAGTGAGAAGACATCATTGAGAGTCAGAAAACAGGGCCACACCCAGATACTGAGTTTGCTAGCCTCTTGATCATGGAACTGAAGCTGCCAGAAGTGTGAGGAAACTTCTGTGTTCTATAAGCCACTTGGAATATGGTGTTTTGTTATAGCAGCTGGAACAAACTAAGACCCTTACATACCTCCTACTTTTCTCTCATTTCCTAAACATATAATTATTTACTTATCTTTCTTGAGTCTGTTAACTGCTGGCTTTGTCTTTAGAGACAGGTAATCCTCACAACAACTCAGTCATATATTCATCTCATTTATTTACCTTTCTCTTTCACACAAATTTCATTTACTCTGGTATCCTAAGAATACTGCCTAATCTCACTAGATCATTCACCCTGTGTTTGTATTTGTAATTCTGAGCTTTCTCTTGCATCAATTTCTACACTATTATGCTAATTTCTTGCTGGACATTTTCTCTGGCTCTTTCCCAAGTTATCAATTCTCGAACTTGACTCCTTATGTATCTCATCTCTACCCTAAGTTAGCTCTTATTTCTTATTTAATGGATCACTCTTGGTCAGAATTTCAGAATCATCTTCACTGTCTCACCTTTTATGCCTCAAATTCAATTAGTTATCAAAATTCTGTTATTGTCTCTACCACAAAGTATCTTACATCTTGTTTTATATTTTTCTTTTTGACAGCTACTGAAAAATAAAATTAGCACTGAAAACTTAATATAACTACACTATGTGCCAGGACTGTTTTAAGTGCTTAACAAACTATTACTCCCACTTTCCAGATAAGAAAAAACAAAGCTCAGAAAGCTTAAGTAACTTATGTAAGGACTAAGAGTGAGCAAACAGCAGAGCTAGAATTCAGAGGCAGTCTGATTGCAGAGTCTGGGCTCCCAGCCTGTCTTTGTAACTTTTCTCATTGCTGAGACAAAACACCTGATACACAAAGTTAAAGGAGCAAAGGTTTATCCTGGTTCACAGTTTGTGAAGTTCCAGTTCATACTTGGCTGATTCCATGATAGAGGGGAATCACAGAGAAAAGAGTACATGGAAATCAGAAGGCAGAAAAGCAGCAAAGTAGTGAAGAAGCAGCAGCAGGCCTGCCTTCTTTCTGCTGTTTTGTTACCCATGCTACCTGCCCTTTGAGGATGCCACCCACAACCAGGGTGGACATTCCCATTATCCATACCCAGAATTATGCCAAACAAACCAGTGGACTAATTTGCTAACAACACATTCTTCTTATAGCTATAGTTTGTTGTTGTTTTGAGACAGGGTCTCACTTTTGTAGTTCAGTCTGGACCTGAGCTCAGCCTTAAACTCACAGCAGTCCTTCTGCCTCTGGGATTACAGGCGTGAGCCACCATGGCCTGCACTGTGCTTATGTAGTTCTGATCACTGGTGGGCGTGAGTCTTTATACCCACTATTATTGTATGTGGCTACTGGGATTGAACCCGGGCTCTTGCATTTGCAAGGCAGGCACCAAAACCACAGAACTAAATCCCCGGCCCTAACCACACACTCTTGACTTCAGCATCACACACTCTATCACAATGCTGAGTGAGGTGGCTCATGTCTGTAAGCCGAGCACTCCGGAGGGAGGCAAAGGCAGGAGGACTGCTGTGAGTTCGAGGCTTGTCTGGGCTATATAGTGACCTCAGGGCCACTCTGAACTATAAAAGCATGACTCTGTCTCAAAAAAAAAAAAAAAAAAAATCCAAAAAACAAAACATCTTTTTTCATAGTATTATGAAGATGATACATAGCACATTAACATTTAACCCTGACATATTATTAGAATTTTTAAAAATAACTAGTTTTTTCATTAACACCAAGAACATAACCACACCTCTCAATGATTATACTAGGATTCTTTAGTTATCTGCTTTACACTGGCCTCTTCTGTACTTAACAGTCAGGTTAATTTTCTGAAGGTAGTGGTCAGAAAATGTTAAATTAATGAATGAAGAAAAAAAAGCAGAATGATGACTAAGTAAGGGTAACATTTAGGACATCAGATCTCTATATTAAAACCAGTGCTCCCCAAATAAAGTGCAGATTTCCTCAAGTTGCAAGTTCTCTCGCAACTTTGTTTCCACCTTCTGTTCTCTTCCTGTTTCCTATCTAAGTTGAACACTCCTCTAAAGAGACAGTTCTCTTATGTCCACCCCGAGGTTTCTGTGCATTGTTCTTCACATTTGGGCCATGAATCCTCTCTGTCTATCCAGATCTTGGTTCACTCTGACCCACTTTTCTCCAAAAACTCCCTCAAATGGCAGAATACCCAAACATCCCCTGTTCCTACTAGCAGGCGCAGGGACTGTATGTACGAATCACAGGACTTTAGTCACTGTCTGCCTCACACCATCGTTTTCTAAGGGGTGTCAGCTGTGTGTATGAATACAGAGCCTGAGCTTCTGGAAGGATCCTCATGCTTGCTTTTCACGCAGGTAATACCTGTAAGCTAAAGAAAGGCAATTGGTATTTATCTGATGGCCTGGACGGGGAACATTTTTAGTACAGCTGATTACATGTATTGGCAATACATAAATTTTTCCTTGAGCACACACAGAAAATATTCATAAATAAGATTTTTGTTGATGTTGTTCAATACTGGGAATTGAACCCAGCAACTTCACACGGAGGTACATCCTTAGTCCTTTTTTAAGCTTTGATATAAGTTCTCACTAAGTTGCTAAATTTCCTAGGTTGGCCTCAAATTTGCAATCTTCATGACTCAGTCTCTCAAAATGCCAGGATTACAGGTATGTATTAATGTGTCTGCCTTAAAAAAAGAGTATTTTTAACAAAAGAAAATAATTATAACTAAAGTCAGAAGGCAGCAAACTAAATTATTATAAATTATAATTTATAACTATTAATTATAAATAATTAAAATCACACATATTTACATAAGGAATAACAAACGTAACAAGTCATATTGTTCAAACAATTGTGAACCAAGAACTTATGGTGAAAATATTCTAGCTCAAAGTTTTCAATTTTTATAAAGTTGGGTTGTATATTTTTTGTGTATTTTCACTGTGATAACAAAAACATAAGTTTTACCATTTTAAACATTTTTCATACCATAATTTACCAATTCGCTGGGCACTGCCTGTGTTGAAGATGCAACTTATCTTGCTTAAAATTTAAAGGTATGGTAATTAAGACACTACATGTATATCTACCTGGATTCTAGCTTTTCAATGACTCAAATTAGGTCAAAGGATGAGGCTGGGAGACTTGCAGCTGAAAGCTAAAAATAAAACGGTGTAATAAACTTTCAAAAGGTGTAGAGGAACTTGAATGTGAATGTGCTCTCAGATTTTCTTCCCCTTGTTCTTTTTTCAACCCATCTTTGTCAGTAGATAATTCATTCATAAGGTTCAAAAAATTAAGAATTATGAAAAAGTTCCCAGGGAATATCTTTCCCACCCAATCCACTCAGTTCTCCACTGCCTAGTGACCAGATATTTGCTATGATTACTCACTCCTCTCTTCAAGTTCCCCCACACCTATAAAAGCAACTGAGAACAAGTATTCTCCTCACATTTCTACAAAAAAAGGTAGCATACCCTTAGTAATTTTTCCATTTAATAGTTATACAACATGGTGTTCTTTTCATATGTGAGTATACATTTGTATTCATTCTATTTCATATTCCATTTTCTAAGTATACCATATTTACCGATGTCATATTTTTCACGTTTTTAATCACTTACAAATAATGAACTTTTTGTACAGAAATCTCTGGAAATGATTACATGATGGGACTATGAAATATCACACTTTAAATTTACACTTAAGAGTGGAATAACTATTCAACCCAATTCAGAGGCATCACTACTCCTAGAATTTGTGAATCACTGGAAAGTTATTTTTCACAAAGATTGCCAGGTAGGCTTTTTGGAAGGAGGGCACAGAAAAGAGTCTGAATCTTTTCTAAAAGAATGAAAAGACACACAGCTGTTCACTGACAGTGTATTCATGGAAATAATACAACCGTTTATTCATATGATTGATCTCATTATTTTAGTGCCTGCATTGGTCTTGTTTGGTTTAGAATGTTCAGAATGTTAGCATATTGTGAGAGTTTGCTACATCCATGTGTTATTCTAGTGTGTTGTGTCGCTTGGGAGAAATTCCATTTTGAAATCAGGAAAGTGACAGAGGTAAATAATTTGCCCAAGGTCACATAACTTAGGTGACAGAACTTAACCTGACTGTTGATATATCCATGTTTGAAGTCAGTAAAGCATATGTTATAGTATGTATTTCACTCATTATGTGCTGCCACTACTGTGGCCCTGTATTAGACAGAGTTCTCTACAGAGACAGAACTAATCATATATGTATAACATATAATAATGTATTGTAATATAATTACATATGTATTTTATCTCTGCCCTGTCTCCCCCGCCCCAACAGGTCGGGGGGCAGAGACAGGGGAAGGAGACTAAAGCAGTGATGGTGAACCTTTCCAAGCTTTCTATGACACACAGCCTACTGAGCACATGTGTCCTGTGTCCACCATCACTAGATTTGCAGAGCTGCAGTCTGGGACTGAATGTCTGAGAGATGATGATGCAGTTCCAACTCAAAGGCTGCAGACTGGAGCTGCTGATGTTTCAGTTCAAGTCTAAAGGAAACAAAACAGCCAGTGTCCAGTTTGCAGTCAGTCAGGACAATCTCCTACTCTTATTCTTCTATTTAGGCCTTCAACTGATGAGACAAGGTTCATTCACATTAGGGAGGGGAATCTGCTTTATGCAGTGTATTTGATTTGAACATTAATTTCAGCCAGAAACAACACATAAAACCATCCACAGCAATGTCTGGCCAAACACCTAGGCAGCTTCTGGTCCAGTCAAGTTGACATATATAGACTGAGCTGCCACGTGGTTATAATGAACTTGTTACGGTGGGGAGGAAGAATGGTCCAAGGTCCCAACAGTCATCATGCATTTGAGATCAGGTTTTAATACAAGTCAGTCTCAAATGCTGGCTAGAAAATACCTATTTCCTTATCTGTTTTCTGATAGAATTGAGTTGTTGGCATTAAATTTACAAATTACTACCTCTTGTAGTAAATCATCTGTATAGTATATAACAAGCTTATAATTCTTATTTCTACAATACTGAATTGAGCATTGGTCTAATTAGTTTTACTTTTAATATATTCTATGCTATGTAAAATAATCTACTCTGGATGGCTTACATAGGTCTTTTATTGAAAGAAAGGCACAGGAGAGAGGAAAATAAAAAGAAGCCCAAAAACAAATGGGTCAGACCTAATCTGAGGCTGGTCCTATGCAAGAGCAGAGCTTTGGAACCATTCTATGCCTCTGCTTGAGGGCCTTACAGAGCACTCATTTATGCTCATTAGCCTTCATCAGTGGGTCGTGCCAACATTCAGCATTTTTTCATTACACTCATTTTTCAGCAAAACCTCATTAGCTGAAGAAGCCAGACAGATGCTTTCTACATCTCAATTCCAACTGGAGGCACTGCACCCGCAGTAGTGCTCTTGCAGGAGCCAAGTTATGCAGTTTGAATACAGGAATTCCCTGACTGAGATGCACTGGCATCTTGTCCTGATATTGCCAATCAAGCCAAAGAAGCAACATGGAAAAAATTAATAGGCGTGCAAAAGGAAGTTAAGTAGAAATATCAAAGGAATAACAACATCAAGCATGGTTTCAAAGTTAACATTTGCTCAGTAGGAAAGCTGGTAAGGGAGAAAATGACCCGTTAGGATCTGTGTATTTTATATTGGGTTAGGGATTATGTAGGCTTTCTGTTTAAGAGGGAAACAAATGAATTTTAAAATGTATTCCTAGAACTCTGCACGTAGTTGCAAAAGGCCCAATGAATAAATCAGGCAATGATTTTTGACAGCAATTCTTTCAATAACTCCAATTATTTTAGAAGAGAAGACTGAATCTTTGTCATAAGCAACTGATTTGTTAAACTATTTTTTCCCTGTAATATGCACCTGCTGTAACTGGATGCTTCTGTATATTTACACAAATGACAGTACTAAAGGTCTTGCCGATGTCCCAGAGACAACGGTAGCGGTCCAGATAGAAGAACCCTGACTCACAGTACTCACACATAACTACAGTCACAATCAAGAGCAGGAACAAATAAACGTGCAGAAACACAACAGGATAGATCAGCTTCAGGAAATGTCAATAAAGGTCAGAAAGGTGGAGGAGAATAGGGTTAGAAAACCTGGTCATTTCACTCTCAGGATTTCTGAGTGACTAAAGAACCTCAGGTAGTGAGTTGCAACCAAACAAAATACACCACCCTGCTCACAATGGGGCTGTAATTCGTACATCTTGCTGCCAAAAAGGACAGGAAGCTTGACTCACCAGTGGTACATGATGACTGTACCATGGGGTGGTGGCTTTTTGTTAGTTTTATTAGTGAAAAGGCTGATAAAAGTGATCAGATCTGTTTGTACCACCTACCAGTGGTTCAAGCCAGCGGAACTTGTTAATGGGCCACAAAAAGAAAACAGATTTAGGATCACGGAGAAAAAAGAAATACAACTGGTAAACCTGATTGTTGGTTTTTCTCCTTTGGGTGCTATGACTAGCTCACTTATCTGGTGTCTGGGTGGAAAATGTCAGAGACAGAAGAGGTCATTTCTGGGTAACGGTGGGTAATGGAAGAGCGCAAGGGGGTTATAAGACAGACTGACTGGCAGGATTCCATTTCAGTCAGTTAGATTGACACGACATTGTACTATATTATTAGCTGAAATTTCACCTAAGATTTTTGTCTGAAAAATGAGTGTCCTTGATATAATTAGTTATCCATTTGGTGGATCAGGACACTCTGGCCTAGAAAAATGTTCTAGGTCCCATAGTGAATTGATGGCAGTGGCACAGCTAGAGTTTGTTGTGTTCAGGGCAGTCTGTCAATGCAGTGGTAGAGACATGAACAGGAACCATGCAGTACAACTTGTGTAAAAGGTGTCATGTGGCTAGGGACACTGCTATATTCAGATAACATAGGAAATCTTAGCTTACGGTCAAATATACTTCAAAAGAACCATAAGTCATTACCATATAACATTCCTTTGGGCCAATAATGCAGCCCTAAAAATGTACCCCTTGGAATACAACCCTTTCCTCCCTCAGCTATGCCACTGGTTAATGGCAGGATCCTGGAATCCAGGACTCTGGACTGTCGTCATCTGAGGTTCTCTCCACTAACTCACACTGTCATATCTCACTGGTTGCACACAAGATTTTCCAGCTTATTAAGAGAATTGCCAAGATCACTTCTCTGTTATGAGTGAGGATGAAGGTAAAGTCTACGTTTCCATTTTACTATAGCGTGATGCCTCCTAAGAGTGGTCCACCTCAGCAAGGTAGATGCTTATGCTAAAGACAAAAAGACAGTTGAAAGACAGTGCAACTTCTGACAAGATCTGTAGCAATGAGGTCACACCAAACAATTTAAGAGAGACACCTGGTAGGCTCTCCTCCAGCAAGCCTTCAGCTGTATAAGCCATCTCCACAGGGTGGAGGCCAAACTGTTTGTAGTGTGCATCCTCTCTGCGCTCTGTGAAGAACACACTTGACTATCACTGTTAGCAATGAATGTGAGAGGGATTTCCATATCAAGGAGATTACAATTCAAGGGTTTTGTATACCAGAAATGTTTCTGTCTTCAAGGGTTTGTTCATATGATCATATATCCAGATATCATAGTAAGTACTAGGGATGACAGAAAAATCCCTGAAAATGTATGCCTGCTCCATAAACTTACTGTATAAGAAAGATAATCACTGATGTAATTCAAGAAGATATTAAAATGAGATGCTGAATGAGAATTTTGAGGGTAAGAGATTGTGTATTTGATTTAGCCTTGAGAAACTGAAGACTTTATGGTACTCTAAATGGAGGAAAAAAATGTGTCAAAGACTATTTAAAGGGTTAAAAATGTGTCATTAATGAGATTATTTATTAATAGTTATCATTTACTGTGTGGCAAAAATGACAAAACAGGCTAGAGATTTAGCTGAGTGGTTCTGGCACCTGCCTAGCAAGTGCAAGGTCCCAAGTTTGATCCTTTGTACCACATATCACAATGCCAGGCATGGTGGCTCACACCACTAATCGCAGCACTCAGGATGCAGAGGCAGGAGGACTGCTATGAGTTCAAAGCTACCCTGAGCTACATAGTGAGTTCAGGGCCAGTCTGAACTACAAAATGAGATCCTGTCTCAAAAAACTGGAAAAAGGGAAGAAAGAAAAAACAAAGTTGTTCTCTAACGAAACTTATATTTCAGTGGGAGGGAGATAGAACAGTAGTAATAAACAGTGTGATGGTTAATCTTGGTTATCTACTTAATTGGTTTAAGGGATTAGTAAACTCCACCTGGGAGTTTACTAATGTGACAAGGGAATGTGACATTAGGAAATGTATCTGGTCCCTGGCTTGTTCCTCTCTGGCTCTTCCATTACCCTCAGCTTTCCGGCCACCTTAAAGTGAGCACCTTTGATCCACCACAATGTTCTGCTAAGATATTCTGCCTTGCTTCATACCCTCAGTGTTGAAGCCACATGACTACAAACTGAAACCTCTGAAATCAAATAAACCATTTCCTCCTAAGTTAGGTATCCCAGACATTTTTGTTACAGTAACAGGAAAGCTGCCTAATGCAAACACATACCCAGTACCTACTATGGGTTAGGCCCTGCCTCAGTTAAAACATTATGCATATTAATGTATACTATGGTGGATTTTGTTTCTGTATACATAATGTTTGTAGAGGACAGAGTGGAAACATGGAGATTAGCTGGAGCTTGAAACTGAGATGATGGTGATCTAGATTATACTGATAAGAGAAAAACAGTAACAAGTGAAAATATCTAAGGAATACTAGGGAAATGTAACTGACAAGTCTGAATTTGGAAGGGGAGAAGTAGCAGGAGAGACAGGGCAATCGAAAGATAACTTCAAATGCCTTTAAAGAATTTAAAGAATGTGTCCAATCAGGTTAAATGTCTTTGAGGTAAAACAGACTAAAATCTGCAGAGTTCATTGGGCTTATCAGTTAGCAAGTCTTTAACAAGCTTTTGTATATGGTTTTTAGTAAGTTTTCTAGAATACGCATTACAATAAATAACTAAATGGAAATTGGAAAGATGCAACTGAAGGAGATAAGTGAAGTGAGAGAGGTACTTGAGAGAGAGAAAAAGAGCTTAGAAAAAGTTTTTGTATTTAAGGAATGTCTGGGAATAGGGGTTTTTCTCAACCTTCTGAGATTCAAAGAAAGAACCCAGTCATAGGATGTTAAAAATCTTCGCATATACTTAAATCTATTAGTCCAACTTTAGCTCTTTTATTTCTTATTTTGAACAATTTTGACTTAAGGACAAGGAAGGGCTCAGGCTGGGCTACACAGAAGTATTCATTCGTCATTGCCGTATTTAATTAATATTCTTGGACTGACTTCATGACTTTTTCAGTCTCTGATTAATGATATGATTAGAAGAATCATAGTTAGTGTCCAGCTATCTGGCACACCATGTCACTGTGTTCCTTTCTATTTATCATCTTAAAAATCCTACTCTACAGGCTTCTATGATGGAAGATGTTTTTAATACGACTGGGGATATGAAGTTCTCTTTCTCACACACACATATCCCAACACGCAGACTAAAAATTTGAATATTTGCTCAAATTCATGACAACTCATGAAGTTTATGAAATTTATTCATGAAATGATGAGTTATATAAATTATATGACCTACAATTATAAATATGTGACCTTCTTAAAATGACTTTTAAAAGGATATTTCTTAGGCATTAAATTCCAACATTTCTAATTCAATATCATTCTGAAAAAGTACAGATACAGGAGAATAATGTAATCTGCACAAAGGCTAGGCTATATCTACACCAAATCAAAACTATTAATGTATAGAGCTAATATTTTAATGAAACTCAATTCCAAATTAAAAATAACTGGCCCCATTAAAACAATGGCTAATGTGTAAGGGGTAGCTTAATTAGAGACACACAAAGAGATAAAAAAAATTTAGTAAGTCAAATATAAATTTTTCCAAAGTTCAATATAATCTAAAATATGCAAACAAATGGCTTTTTATTTAACGCCACTAGTATGTCTGTCAAATCTTTCAGTTCTTCACAAATTCAAGTCATATCTTATCATTAGCAAAACAGGACAACTATAATATTTAATTTATATAAATGACAAAAAGTTATAAAAAATCAATATGTTCACATTTCTGAGTTTTCAGAAAGCAAAACTAAGTCAGTAATTTTTGAACTCTTCAAAAAGACTAAAGAATGAAAGTGTAAATGTTTTCCTATTACTTTTGGTAATTCATTGATAAATGAACACACTACTGGTTAACAGTATAGTAGTGAAAGTACTCATAGCTGGGGCAGAAGATGCAATTACATAGACACCCTGCTTTATGTCTCATCTAGCTTTGCTGCAACCAAAGGATAGGAAAGTGGAATTAATAATGTAACACCCTTTACCACACTGTATGTCAGCATGGCTCACTGGGCCACATATTAGTACACCTTGGTTCTAGTCGATGATCTGTACATGTGACCTTCAATATGTCACCACCATGACAACCACCACCACCACCACCACCACCACCACTTCTTGATTTCTCTTGCTTATTTGCATTCTTTCTTATTTATTTATTAGTACATGTTTGTAGTAATAATGCTTAGGGAGTAGGTATCTGTACATAAGACATCTTAATTCCTTTTTTAATCTCCTCCTTTCTTTCTCCTCCTTCCATCCTTTCATCCCCTTTCCCTGTTAGAAAGACCTATCACCCTTCTTCCTACTATC
>PVIR01008330.1:28894-57240 GCA_004026965.1 Petromus typicus
TTTATTGGTACATTAAATATACACATCATGATTGCACTCCATAATGGGGATTTGTACCAGTATAAGACACAACTTAATTCTCATTTTTTCCCATAGCCCCACCCACCCTACCACCCCCCCATATATATAAAATTTGTTTCCTTACTTTTTTGTTACAATCTCAACATTGTCCCCTTTCACCTTATTTTACATTGAGCTATATTTACTTTGCTCTATATTTATACTTTGAGTTTCTTATAAAAGAGAAACCATGAGACATTTAAGCTGGTGAAACAGATTTATTTCTCTTAACATCATCGTTTCAAAGTGCATTTATTTTTCTATAAATGACTCAAAATTAACTTTATGGTGGGACAGTACTTCATTGAATATCAATATATTTTCTTTATCCATCCACCTGCTGATGGACAGATAGGGTGCTTCTAAGATTTAGTTATTATTAACTTACTGCTATAAACATGGGTATGCATATATCATTATAATATGATACCCTTAACATTTTGGGGAAGATAACTAGAAGGGTAAGAGCTGGTCAAATGAAATTTCTAGTTTCAGTGTTTTAAGGAATCTCCATATTGATTTCCGTAGTAGCTGCACTAGGTTATATTCTCATCAACAGAGTAGAAGAGTTCTTTTTCTCCTCAGCCTTACCAGCGTTTGTTATTATTTGATTTCTTCCTGATGGCCATTCTTTCTTGGATGAGACAGAATTTCAGTGTTATTTTAAATTTGCATTTCTTTAATGATCAGTGATGTTGAAGACTATTTATTAGCCATTCACACTTCTGTGAATTGTCTACTCATTGTGTTTGCCCATTTTTGATTGGGTCTTTTATTTTGGTGGAGTCTAATTTTTTTTTTTAAAGAATTCTAGACATTAGTTCTCTGTCTTAGGAATAGCGGGCAATTCTTTCTCTCATTATGTAGTTAGAAAAGACATTTTTACTCTATTGGCTGTTTCTTTTACCCTGCAAAGCTTTTTAACTTAGTATGATCCCATTTGTTGACTCTCATAACTATTTTCTATGCAGCTGAAGTGCTGTTCAAAAAGCCCTTGTCTATGCCTATGATTTCCAGAATTTTACCTACTTTGTCTTCCATCAGGTTGAGTGTTTCTGACTAATCATTTAGTTCTTTGATCCATTTTGATTTTAGTTTAATTCATGGCGAGAGATATGGGTCTAAGTTCAGTCTTTTCATGTGGACAGCAGTTTACTAAAGAGGTTTCTTAAAGGCTAGGTTTCTTCCAGCGTGTGTGTGTGGCTTTGTCAAAGGCCAAACAGTTGAGCGTACCTGGGGTTGTTTCTATATCCAACATCCTCTAGTCTGTTTCACTGATCCCCGTGTCTGTTTTTGTGCCAGTGCTATGCTATTTTCTTTCTTTTTTTTTTTTTTTTTAGGTTTTTTGAGACAGGGTCTTGCTTTGTGGTTCAGGCTGGCCCTGAGCTCAGCCTCAAACTCACATCACAGCAATCCTCCTGCCTCTGCATCCCAAGTGCTGGGATTACAGGTGTGAGCCACCACGCCCGGCCGGCACTGTGGTACGTGGTACTGGTTGCTGCTGGGCGTGAGTCTCCACACCTAGTATTGTATGTGGTTACCGGGGATTGAACCCGGGTCCTTGCACTTGCAAGACAGGCGTTGGAACCACTCAGTTAAATCCCCGGCCCTAAGTGTAGACTTTTGCATGAAAAGGAATTAAGCTACAACAATAGGTTTTAAAATTCTGTAATACTGCAGTAAACATCAAACATTTTTTGGCTTTTATTAGGAAAAACTTCTAGCCAGAGACGATTATAGTAAAGGCACTGAGTATGGGACACTTGATATAGCCCAACAAAGAACTACTGTATCAAGATTTAAAACTTAACATTTTATAGGAATAATAACTCTGTGTACATAAGTATTAATAAGTACAGAATCAAGTATGCAGTGAAGATATAACCATATGATATGAAAGATTTCCTCCAGATCTCAGGATTTTTCTAATCTCTTTAGTAAGAGTTAAGTGTTACTCAGAGAAGTTATTTTAATAAAAACAGCAATAATATTTATATAGCTTATTATATCACACATTTTAAGAAGGTTACATAAATTATTATGTAACTACATACACCTATGGAATTAGGAACCATCAACCTGATTTAATGGATGAAGAAAGTGAGGCTTCAGGAGATTAAACATCCAAGGTCCAGACATATTTTACAGATAGGCATGTATGATGGAAAGAGACTACCCTATTACCTTCTGAAAAACAATTACATACATATGGTGTTCATTAATCTTTAGGAAAATAATGCATGCAAAATTGTATGCATTTGTACTTTAAAAAAAAATTCTATCACTCTAATCATGCCATCACTGTAAAATACTGCCTCTAGGAACTGACGAGAAAGAGCCATCATTATCTTACTAGCATGATGGCAGAAATACCTGGAACTCTCCAAGGACGTCTCAAGGGAAAGTTGCTCACTCCTGAGGGAAAGTAGAGCCTTCCAAAAGCTTAAGCTTCTGGTTTTCAAAAAGTGCAACTCCTAATATGGATGATTAAATAGGTAGTGGGGGTAAGAACAAGATTAACTGACAGGTCTTTCTTCAAAGATTAACAGGCATCAAAAATTAATAGACTCAAAATAAGCAAAAAGGAGGTAGGAAAATTCTAGGTTTGATGTATTCACAATTATGGATAAATACATTTATATTCGTGATTATGAATAAATGCTTTTTCCTCAGAGCAAAATACCACATTCATTAAAAAACTACTAGACTACAATATTCCTTGTACATCCTTATTCTGGACTATAAATTTTGTTTTATTAGTTGGCTCTATTTTCCCTCTTTCACATTTATCAGTCATAACTAAAAGGTGGCTTCATCCTGTGGAAGTATTTCATTACATATCATGCCTATTATTGGAGCTTTTAATCTTAATAAGTTCAGTCGGTTAATTAGAATGATGTCATTAAATGTGTTTAAGTTCTTTCTTTCTCTTTTACTTTCAATTCAACTTTTCTCAGTACTGGGTTTTTCTGATCAAGGCATTTAATTTTAATTGGCTCTAGTACAAATGCTGATTGATAAGAGTCTCATTTCCTTACACATCACAGAGTGTTACCTGCGGATAACCTGTGTAGCTGTGGGATACTGAAGCTAGGCTTTCATAAGTATTTTTGATGCCTTGACTGCTTTATTCTGTTTTATTATGATAATCACAAAAAGTTCTTTCAGTACCCAATTTTACTCTCATGCTTGTAGATAAATTTGGCTTTCTGGTTCCACACAAATACTTTTCCTGCTTTGCCAGGCTAGTGAAGTAGAACCTTTTTGCTTCTTTTGTAGTCCTTTAAGTAGAAATCATGCATCAAACTGGTTAACTATTTGAGAGCATTAGAATGAACTGAACCATATATAAAATTTCCTTAAATCAACTAAGATTAATAAACCTTTAAAACTGAATAGATTTGAAACAAGTTTTTTTTTTTTTTTAAAAAAAGAATTAGTTTTAAGTCCATATTGTAGAAGTGATATAATGTATCTATAAAATTAGAAGGGGTATATTATCTTTATTGCCTGGTAGTAAATTCAACTTCCTAAACAGATGGTCTTCCACAGACGGTCTTTAAACTCCCTACAATCTGGCTTCTGGGCACAGCACTCTAAGAAAATTACTCAAAGGTTACCAATCACCTTGATCATGAAAGCTGGCAAGAGAAGTGCTAAGAGGAATTTATGAAACAAACACAGCCAAACAATTTTATAGATTGCAGATAATACTCAGATACACGAGGAGAACCTCCGTTGGTCACACCGAAGCTCTGCTCTGCTCTCCAGAACCATGCTCCATCTATGGGCTAGGCATGGACCTGTGTCAGTGTTCTACTGCTCCCCCAGATCACTAGGGAGCCAGTCTTTTGAGCCACTGTCTCTAAATTCTCCACAATGTCAAATTTCTGACGCTGTTTTACTTTTCTTATGAGATTTCTTGGCTCTGCCTTCCTAGAATACACTTTGCCCCATTATTTATACTTACCATATCCTGCAAAGAACTATGATCCTAATCCCCAGTGATCTATCTCCATATTTGTTTCACAGCAACATGAACATACACATTTTCTTTTCAGACCTATTAAGTTCCTCATTTTATTACCATGTCTGCATTGGAAATATCCAAAGGCAAATAAATAATAACAATAGTTGACACACACCAAGCGCTTAAGTATAGTTCACACTCAATGCATGTTAACTACAAGCCAGTGACTTGTGGAAGTGCTTTTATTTTTAATCATTTAATTCTTATAATTCTGACTTTATAAATGAGGCAACTGAGGAACACAGAGGTTGATCAAGATGCCTCCAAAGGCTGTGCCAATACCACTTTATTAACAGACCATCCACAAATATCTCTCCTGTTTGTATTCCTGAATATTTGAATAATATTTTCACATTAGAATATTTTTTTTCTATAACTCTCTCCCTCATTGGATGTCTTCTACAGTGTCACCTGGTCCCCCATGAAGAACAGTGGAAATATGGTGAAAGGTGGACTATGTATCATCAGCTGCTTAGTTTCTGTTGCAATCAGACCTCTTCTAAGTAGGAAGGAACAGTATGGTCAGAGACAAAGCCAGTTTTAAAGTGACCATTATTTCACATTAATATGGCAGAGAAGATGCAGTATAAACAATAGGAGTCTCATTAACAGATAATCAATGAGTATCTAGTATTAGCACTGCCTGGCTAAGGAGAAAGTGAGGCGCTCCACAAGTTAGGATGAAGGGGACGAGGGAGTAAATAGTGAAAGAAGCTTGCAAGCTTCCTTGAAGGGGATTTCCTTCGACAAGAGAAAAGGAAATCCCTAATAAAATTACTAATTGTTAAATCTGTGGACTGGGCCTCTTACCAGCAAAACTGGAAAGAGACAAGAAATCATCAGACCCTTTAAACATGATAAATGCAATATATAATGAATCCCAGCAAATATTTTGCACTTATGTGAAAACATATTTGCTGTAATTTTTCACATCACTTCTACAGGTCTCTCCCTGTCCTCAGGCACAGATAAAACTGCTTTCCTGTGGCGTGATATTGAGCTGGGCTGTTATGGAAGCAAATTACAGTATTTTTTCTGTTAATTTTATTGCAGCATTATGAAAATAACTGTTTCCAAATGCTTCATATTCCTTCTTTACTAAACACTTTCATATTGGTTCTGCCATCTGATATCTGTAACCTTGGAGAAACTACTAAATCTAAGATTCCAGTCTACCTGTAAAATGAGCATGATAATATCTACCTCAGAAAGATATTAAAATCAGGCACGTATATGATTTTGTATGCAATGTCTGTCTATAGTCAATGGTTGATATTCATATTTCTCTCATTCTTATAAATAATCAAATACTACTAAGATTAAAAGAAGAAAAGGAGGAATAGAGACATTCTCTACTGAGGGTATATGTCAGAGATTTAAGAATGACAATAGCATGATTATTGTTGTAGCATGAGGTATACAAAGGCTGCTGCCAAAGCAGGCTTTAACGGCACACCTTCCAAACCTGTTCAACTTGTCTCATTATAGAATGGGATAATAGGGTCTTTTCTATTTTTCCCAAATCAAATGACACAAAAAAGTAGAGGTAGAGGGCAGGCTTTGTTGACCTGTTTATAAGATAAAGGACAGATTGATTAGCAGTTTAAAATAAATTATTTTCTTTCAAACGTTATTTAACCAGACAATATAAATACAGTGTTTACTTTGTATGCGCCTACAGGGTGTGTATCACAGTTGTTTAATGAATATCTACTCTGCTCAACTCAATGCTAGGTTTACTTATCAACATCTAAAAGAAGCACTGAGGACAGCAGTAGGAAAAACATTTATAAGTAATGAGATAAGAGTCCAGTACAGAAGGTTGAGAAGTAGGCCGCTGATCCTATGAGAACAGTGAGCAGTACTCACTCTGTTCTCAATCCTTTTTAAACCCCAAAGAAATGACCAAAGACTAAAAATAAACAAAGCAGTAATGCCTGAGCAAGGAAGAGAAGGTCATTGGATAATGAGATATTTCAGTATGTTTCTGGTCCAAAATATGGCAAATAGAAATGCACTAGTGAATAAATCAAAGGAAATTCCAAATACAGTAGGTATTTGGAACAGATAAACTGATAGAGAAAAAAGGGTAAACAGCATTTACCAGGGGCTGAAGGGTAGAGTTTTTGTGCAAGATACCTTAAAATTTTTGAATATAGACAGTAGTAATGGTTATACAACATTGCAAATATATTTAATGTCAATGAATTGTACAAATTTTTGAATATAGATAGTAGTAATGGTTATACAACATTGCAAATATATTTAATGTCAATGAATTGTACAATTATGAATTAGAATGATAAATACTGTATTATTTTATCTCATAAAAAAGAAAAACATAATTGCAGAGACTCATCAAATGGTGACAACTGGAGGTCTACATGCAAAATTGGAGCCCTACCTACCTCATACCATATATTTGTGATTGCTAAATCTTTTTTTGTTTTTTTTAGGTTTTTTGAGACAGGGTCTCGCTTTGTGGTTCAGGCTGGCCCTGAGCTCAGCCTCAAATTCACATCACAATCCTCCTGCCTCTGCCTCCCGAGTGCTGGGATTACAGGCGTGAGCCACCACGCCTGGCACTGTGGTATGTGGTACTGGTTGCCGCTGGGTGTGGGTCTCCACACCCAGTATTGTTATGTGGTTACCGGGGAATCGAACCCGGGTCCTTGCGCTTGCAAGACAGGCGCCAGAACCACTGAGCTAACTCCCCGGCCCTGTGATTGCTAAATCTTGAAAACAACCCAAGTGCCCATCAACTGGAGACTGCATTAAGAAGATGTGATTCTTTTATAGAACGGAGTACTACTCTGACATAAAAAATGCTAAGATTGAGTCATTTGTACTCAAATGGAGGTACGTTTAGGACATCTTCATAAGTGAAATAAATAGGTCATAGATGTGCAAATATCGTATCTTTTCTCTGGTATGAGAAAATGAAGATGTAAAAGAATTCTAGTATATATAGTAGATACTATGAAATAGAAAAATATTTAAAAGGAAGTGGGGTGTAGAAGTAAGTAACGAGGGGAAAAATAATATGATGGTAATAAAAAAAGGAAATAAAGCCTATGTGTAAAAGGGGTGGAGGGTTGTAGGGTGCGTAGGGGAATGGGAAAAAATGAGAACGAAGTCATGTCATATCATATACTGGTACAAATTCTCAATGCTGAATGTGACTATGATGTGTGTATATAATGTGCCAATAAAGATTTAAATTAAAAAAAATTAAATTAACATAGATCATTTACCCAAAGGTAAGAGATAAGACCAAAAAATTCTTAGAAGAAAACATAAGCATAAATCTTTGTGACGTTGGATTAGGCAATAATTTCTTAGATATGACACTAAAAGTCTAAGTAATTAGGGAAAAAATAAATTGACTTTCATGAAAATGTAAAATTATTGTGACTCAAACAACACTGTCAGCACAGTAGAACAGTAATTCGGGAAACAGGAGAAAATATTTGCCATCATAAAAAGGGACTATATGTAGAATACATAAAGAACTCTTATAATTCAATAAAAAGACAAGTCAAAAAGTGGCATGGTGTTTGAATTGACATCTTTTCAAAGAGTATGGATAAAGATTATTGACACACAAATGTCAATAATCACACAAAAATAAGTTTAACTTTGATAAGTAGGAAACTACATGTTGAAATCACAGTAAGATAATGTTTCCTACTTAAGAATGACTATTATCAAACTAAATAATAAGTATTGGGAAGGTTGTAGTGAAACTGGAACCCTCACAAAATGCTGGTGAGAAATACAAAATGATATAGTCACTTAAAAAATGGCCAAACAAATCTTAACCTGGAGTTTAGCATATAACCTAGCAATATCATTTCCAGGTTTATCCAAGAAAAATGAAAACACATGTCACATAGTAACTTGCACTTGAAAGTTCACAGCAGCATTATTCATAATATTCTTAACTCACATGTTTATCATCTGATGAGTAATAAATAAAAAGCAGGAAATAAATAAAATGGTGTGTTGTTCTACTTGAAAAGGAATGAAGTGCAGTTATAAGCTACCATATGTACAAACTTTGAAAACATTACACTAAATGAAAAAGCCATTCATAAAATTCCACATATTATATGAAACCATTTACATGAAATGTCTAAAACAGGCAAAATATAGACAGAAAGTAGGCTAGTAGCTATGTAATGCTGAGCTGAGAGGAGGGGCAAGTTGAGGGGAAGTGGAAAGTAATGGATTTCTTAGTGGAATAAAAATGTTAAATTAATTATGCTAAATAATTAATACCTAATAAGATATAAAGTAATGAACTGTATGGGATACAAATTATATCTTAATAACAATGTTAAAAAATAAATGCTCAACAAATAAGCCATAACAGTTCTTTAAAAAAAAAAATTCACTGTGAAGAACAATCAAGAAAAAAAAAAAAAGAAATCTTTAATTTTTACTCAGAGAGTCTTATGAAGATAAATTACCCATTAACAAAACCTGGAAATAGGAACTAGATGGCCTATACTGACAATGATTAAAGAACTCTGAAACTGGAAAGAAAGCAGGCTGGACTGCACAGAGACTTTAGGACTTGGGAGTGATCAAGAGACAGTCTAAGATCCCCACACACTACAGAAGCCTAGGTCTGAAATGACAAATAGGCAAGGATAAGAGGATTTAAAAGTCTGTTCCTAGCTCCTCACCCGAGGTACCTTTCCACTTGCCTTTCCCAGCAGCTTCATTGTACTTGTGCGCCAACCCAACTTGTGCTCCACAACCAGAACACTGACTGTAGTGGCATCAGCCAAAAATCCCTGGCAGAATTTTCCAAGCAGCAACAAGTCTACTTGACTGCTGCTCTGCACTATGGAGGGCACTATGAAGGCACTATGAAGTAGGCAGACCCACTTGACTCAGCCACGCCAGTGTCTCCTGGTCTTCCACCCAGGAGGATAAGGATATGTGGGCGAGAGAGGAGTGGCACAGTACCTACAGTGCTAACACAAATTTGAGTTGACAGGGAATTTCTCAACTGAAACAACGGAGGCCTAAGGCAGTAGCATAGTATCTCTTAGTGCTGAAAGAAAACAACTGTAGGGCCAGGGAGTTAGCTCAGTTTTTCCGGTGCCTGTCTTGCAAGTGCAGGGACCCGGGTTCGATCCCCGGTAACTACATACCATACTGGGCATGGAGACTCATGCCCAGCAGCAACCAGTACCATATACCACAGGGCTGGGCGTGGTGACTCACACCTGTAATCCCAGCACTTGGGAGGCAGAGGCAAGAGGATCGCTGTGATGTGAGTTGGAGGCTGAGCTCAGGGCCAGCCTGAACCACAAAGCAAGACCCTGTCTCAAAAAACCTAAAAAAAAAAAAAAAAAAAAAGAAAAGAAAAGAAAACACCTGTAGACCAAATCTTATATCACCAAAAACTACCCTTTAGGAATGAAGGCAAAAAAAAAATTTTTTTTTTTCACACAAAGTGAAACAAAGAAATTTGTCGCTAACATACTAACACATTAAATGATATGTAAAAAGAAACACTTGAGATAAAGGTAATAAAGAAGGCTGGGACACTCAGAAAGGAAAGAACAATGTAATGGACAAAATTGAGCTAAGTACAATATACTATCCTTTAACCTCAATGAATTTCTTTAATCAAATTTTGTGGTTGAAACAAAAATTTTCACACAATCTGACATGCTGCTCAATAAATAGAACAGCTACATTTTCTACAGGACACTTTTTAAAGGTGCACGATTAACTGAACTATAATATAGCATCCCATGGAGTACAGCTCCAGAAGAAACTATAGTATGTGATTTATGAACAACTGGCTGTCTTTGGGGGCTAGGTAGTACAAAAATAATAAAAACCAGGCCGGGGATACAGCTCAGTGGTTCCGGCGCCTGTTTTGCAAGCGCAAGGACCCGGGTTCGATCCCCAGTAACCACATAACAATACTGGGCATGGAGACTCACCCCAGCAGCAACCAGTACCACATACCACAGTGCCAGGCATGGTGGCTCACACCTGTAATCCCAGCACTTGGGAGGCAGAGGCAGGAGGATTGCTGTGATGTGAGTTTGAGGCTGAGTTCAGGGCCAGCCTGTCTCAAAAAACCTTAAAAAAATAAATAAATAAAATAAAAACCATGATCATCCAAATTTCAGCAAGCTTCCTTGCTTGGTAAAGCTTTGATCCACAATTGTCACACAGCATACATCTCACATAACCCCACTGCAAAAGAACACTTGGAAGTCTGTGCCTAGTTTCCACAGGACCTGCTCAATGTGTCTTGCCTTTCACTAATTCTACTCTATGTCCTTCTATGCAACAAGCCTTAAATGTTAAGAATAGCAGCTTCTGTACTCTATGAGCCTCTAAGGAATCATCAAGGATAGTCACAGAGACTTCTGAAATATCTTCTTTGGAGGTCAGGGGTTGTCTGGATTTTACTATTCTGTTTACTTTCACAATAAATCCCATAGATTTGTTATTACCAAAATCTGATCTGGTCAATTGTGACCCAGTGGCCATGAAGCAGAAACGTCAAGCAGAGAAATGCACATTAGGGTATAGCTGACACTTGTATTTCATCAGTCCATTTTACCCAGCCCTAGCATTGGATAGAGTCATGCCAGGATTTGCCAACTGGTTAAGACAGTGCAAAGGATCCTCATCATTTTATATAACACCTCATCCACACTTCTAATGGTGTAGTGGTATGCTGGTTTCCAGCAGTTTTCTTTGCAAATTCTACCACTACCCTCTCAGAAACTATGTACAATGCTTGCTACAAAGATAAAGTTTTCCTCATGGCTGCAGGAGAGCTTCCCTTCCAGTAGCTCTTCTTAGCTAAGGTGTGGCTTTACTTGGTAGACATGTTGCAGGTAAGTTTGTGGCAACATCAGAAAAAGACTTCAAACTAAAAAATAAATGTAGAGTGAATTCTCTATAAAATTCACTCTCACTCACTTGTACTTCAAGTGTGTTTTCTTGAGTAGGAAAGAGTTGATGTAGATTGTAGGCCAAAAATTGCACATACCTATTGGCCTTCAATGGGGCACACAAAGAGTGACTGTTTGAATTGATGATTTTATTAGCTATGTGCCCATAAAATGCATTACTATTCCTTGGCTTCTGTGTCCTTATACTCAAGACTGTATGTGACCTATTACTGTATTTTCTAGGAAAGGCTTTGAAGATGTAATACCATGGAGAAGTAGTTCACGTGTGAAATGCGATGTTGATGGTAACGTGCAGGTCTTAAAAGGGCTCACAGTCACAGCACTGGGTAGTAACAGGAAATGGAAAAATCCCTATTTTACCATTTCTCTTCTTTTTATGTTGCGGGAGATTGAACCCAGGCCCTTTTCACTGAGTTACATCCCTAGTCTTTTCTTTATTACTTTGAAAAACAGTCCCCCTAAGATACTAAGCTATTGAGACAGTGCTCATATTTGCGGTCCTCCTCTTGGCTCGGCTCCCAGAGTGCTGGGATTAAAAGCACGTACCACTTTGCCTGGTTTTACCATTTCTTAAAGTAAAGCTGAATATCTCAAACTTGTATAGACTTGTACACTTGCATTGGATTATATTCTAGCCTAAGATAAAGGTCAAATCCCTGTTCTGTGGATGTCAATAGGTCAGTGAAACTTTTCCGTCACATATTAACAGAAGGATTTTATGTTTTGAGAAAATCTAAACCTTTTATTAACTTTTCATAGATTCTCATCTATAAATTGCTCAGGTTAATTTCATCTTTTGTTGGAGATCAACAGGAATCAGAGAAATAGTGAGATGGAACTGCATGGGCCTGCTGACTTTGCCCTTCTCTCACTAAAAGAATCATTCCTGGGAGGGAATGGGGCAGTGAGATATATATACTTTTAAAAATAAGAGGAGCATTTCAATTTGTAAGCATACCCTCTGTAAATGCTGATGCCATTCTTATTAAATGCATGTTAACTGCTTGGAATCCTAGGCACACATTCAAGTTCATTTCCTTTCTCCTCAGGCAGTTTCCACAATCCACAGCATTTTCATTTTAACAGTCCTCATTACTGGTATCATTTAATACTTGAGAGTTTGCTCAAGTCGACATCAATCTTGCTGATCCTACAAACACTTATTTTGTTGACACAATACAGTCTATTCGCTGATACTAAACATAAAAATTTAAAAACCATTCCTTGCCCGACATGTTACCAATTGAAAAGAACAACTCTATCAGTGACTCAGTATGGTCACAGGGACACAGGTCGGGGACAACCAAGCACAGGGCCGCTTATGGGATCCCACTCTCTCAAATAACATATTATCTGTCCTCTTGCTCCACATATGCCCCTCAACTTCTCAAAAATATGTGATACATTAAAGTCACCCATTCTGGAGAATGTTTTTACCCAAAAGACATATTTATAGATATATCTGATTCCTACTTCCTCATTATTAAATAGCCCTTTACCACAAATAACTTCAGTAACCAGAAAAGGGCCAAGTCTTTTCCTAACCAGAAAAGGGCCAAGTCTTTTCCCTAGAAGGAGCAAAAAACCCTCAAACAAACAAACAAACAACCCCCCCCAAAACCCACTCAGCATAAAATTTCCTCTTCAGTTAAGCTCTACATGTCTTTGGATGAATCTAAACTAAGAAATACAGTATCTTCTTACCTGATTGGAGAACCGCATGCTCACATTCCGTTGATTCTGTAGTGGTACATAGCGCTGAACAGGGTCAATGTCTTTAGGACTGATTAATTCATCCGCTGAAGAAAAAGTAACACAAATAATATTATTAAAGGCAGCTAAATTAGACAGAAATTAATATACAGCCAGGGACTGGGCTGTCAAGGAAGGGTGCAGAACATAAATACATAAGAATTGTTACTGGAGGTACACCTAAAAAAGGACAGGCCTCAAGATAAAGATGTGATAGTAAAGCCTTCATGCCTTCCTAAGAGATAAAACAGTAACTTGGAATTGTACTATAATTAGCACCACGTGGCCCAGGAAGTTCACGCAGGCCTCAGTCACCCAGGGGGTGATCAGAGCATCCAGATCCATTCCTTCCCAAAGAGGCTTCTGTGCCTTCCATGTACCCTTGCTGTTGTGACCTGCTTCTGTACTGAACCAATACTAGCCAAGCAGTTATACTTGTAATCCCATAGTTGATGGTGGTGTGACCCATGATGTACCCACATTGTTATTTTGCTGCATAAATTACCCCTGACAAAGGGCCTCAGTGGCAAGCCAGTTTCAAATTCTCTCTTGGCTCTTAGGAGCTAATTCTCTCCATTAGTTTTTCCTACTCTGAACCTCTGTTGTTCCTTACAATATATTCTTTGATTTTGGGGAACATGAACTCAATGTATCTGACATCGAGTAGGTTTTTCCCATATAACAATATTATCAGAAATATAGTTACATGAAACTGTAACCTAACTATAATATACTAGTACTTTGGTTTATAAATTTAATTTGCTTTACAATTCTGGCAAAGATAGCTACATTAGTGAGGGAAAAATGGCTATAGTCCTGTTGGTCACCCACTGTGGGATTTATGAATAGAAGCAAAATTTTGTTGAATGGTTTTGTTTGCAAACTGGATTGTTTGCAAACAGAACTATTTGTGAACCAAATACTACTGTTTATGTAAGAGATAGCTATTAAACACTTATTCAACAACAGAACAGTATTCAGTTTTCTCAGAACACAGAACATCCTCTAGGAAATAATTTGGTAGGCCACAAAATAAGCTTCAATAAGGAAAGAAGGATTCAAATATTAAGAATGTATATTCTTTTATCACAGGGGAATAAAATGAGTAATCATAACAGAGATCGGAGAAATTCACAAACATGGAAATTAAAAAATACTTTTATAAAGCAATGGATCAATTAAGAAATTAAAAAATAAACTAGAAAATACTTTTTTGGATAGGGGCACAGCTCAGTGTTAGAGTGTTTGTCTATCACATATGTCGCCCTGGGAATAATTACCAGCTCCATAGAAAAAAGAAAGGAAAACAGTAATGTACTTTTGCTGAGATAAATACAAATAAAGGACACAATAGCACAACTTATGGGATATAGAGTAATGTTCAAAGGAAAATTTTAGCTGCAAATGTTTATAGTAAGTAGAAAAATCTCAAGTAATAACCTGTATTTCTACAGAGTGGGAAGGAAATGATTATATGTGAAAATCAGTGAAATAAAGAAAATAGATGTTATAAATAAAATAAAAATAAGGTATGAAAAAGCTTCATAAAATAAACCTTTAAAGAGAGAAAGGGAGGATCCAAAACTATTGAATAGGAATGAAAATTAGGAACATCAATACTGATTATAAAGGTCATAAGAGATTAATATCAGCAAATTCATGCCAACAAATTAGTTAATTAAATGAAATGGACAGATATATTCTCAGAAAAAAAAATAAAACAACAATCAAAATGTTGAAAGAAGGAATGAAAAACCTGATAAAAAAGAGAGTGAATGAAACTTCACACACATACATACACACACACACACACACACACACACACACTCACACAGAGACATGTACATGCACACAGATACAGGCTCAGGACCATCACTGTTGAATTTTACTAAACAGCTAAGGAAAAATTAAAACAAGCCTATCGCAAAATTTTTGGACAAGTAAAAAAAAGGAACACTCCTTAGCTTATTCTAAGAAGCAAATTATTTCTCTAATATCAAGACAAAAATATCACAATAAACTGAAATATCCTATGAATACAGGCACAAAACTTTTAAACAAAATACCAGCAAAAAAAAAAAAAAGTTAACAACATAAAAAAGGATTATACACCATGATCAAAAAGGAGAAATTAACTATCAACAAATGCTGGCAAGGGTTTGGGAAGAAGGGAACCCTCTTCCACTGCTGGTGGGAATGTAGACTAGTATAAGCATTGTGGGGATCAATGTGGAGATTTCTAAAAAAACTAGTATGAGAGATCCCTTTTGACCCTGTTGCTTTCCTGCTGGGCATATTCATGAAAGAATTAAAACAATCATACCACAGTAACATACATGTACTCATGTTTACAGCAACACAGTTTGTAATAGCCAAAGCTTGAAAATAGCCCAAATGCCCACCAACTACAGAATTGATAAAGAAGATTTGGGCTTTTCATAAAATGGAGTATTATTCAGAAATAAAGACTGATAGAGACATTTATAGCTAAATTGATACACTTTGAAGCCATATTCATCAGTGAAATAAATAGGATATAGATGTGTAAATATCATTTTTCTAGTATGAGAAACTAATGGTGTAAATGAGGTCCAGTATATATGATAAATATGAAATAGGAAGAAAATGCTCAAAGGAAAACAGTTAACTGGGTGGGGGCAAAGGAAAGCAAAGAAGGAAAAGAAAATGATGAATATAATCATAATGTATACCTAAAATGTACCGATAAACTTAATGGAAAAAATTAAAATTTGATGGTAAAAAGGAAAAAATGGAAATAAAGCTTATGTAGATGGGGGCTTGGGGATTGTAGGTAAAAGTAAGGTAGCGGGATGAGAAAAAATAAGAATCAAGATATAGCACGTACAAATACAAATTCTCAATAAGGAATGTGATCATAATGTACACCTAAAATGTACCAATAAACTCAATTAAAAAGATTTATCTCACAATCTAAAGATGGTTTATTATCTAAAATTCAATTCTTGTAGTATAACATATCAGTAAAGGATAAGAACCTATATTCCATTTCAATAGAGAAAAAATTAGATACATTCTTTCAAGATACACATCTATTTCTGCAAAAAAATTATTTAACTAGGGATAGAAAGAACTTCCTCAGCCTGATAGAGGGTATATTTATGAAAAATGTAAGCCAACATCACATTCAATGGTGAATAAGTGTCCTCCAAAGATTAGGAATAAGACATGAATGTTCACTTTTACCACTTACACTCTCCATTGTACTAGGAGTTCCAGGGAAAATTAGGCAAGAGAAAGTAATAAAAAGGATTCAAATTGGAAATGAAGCAACTACTGTAAGTAAGACACTGAGCTATCAGAGTAAGGATAAATAAATGGGTTGATCTGTCAGGTTCCAAAAATAAACCATTTCATCTCTGGTTAACTGATTTTTGATAAGGGTAACAAAACAATGCAATAGGTAAAAGAATATAGTTTTTCCTCTTTTTCAAATAGCACAAGGTAACTAGATATCCAAAAGCAAAAGATGAAGATAGCCCTCTTCCTCTTACCATATGCAAAAATAAACTCAACAAATACAAGTGTTTGTAAATAGGAAGGAGTGGAGGGGTTGGAAGGGGAACGGGGAAAAAACAAGAACCAAGATATAACATGTACAGGTACAAATTTCCAATGATGATTTACATCTAAATTATACCAATAAACTTAATAGAATAAAAAAATTAAAAGCTAAATTGTAAGACTGTGCTGCTTACTCCTGATTGCCAGTTTAACTGGATTAAGAGATTCCTGGAAAGGTGAGTGGGTTGGGAGAGTCTAAACCTCATCAATGGATTACTCACTGGCAAGAACACAGCTGAATAGCTGATTAAGAAATAGGCCTAGTTGGAGGAAATGGGTCATAGAGATGTGGTCTTGGGAAATGTATCTGGTCCCTGATCTCTTCTCTGTGTCATTTCCCTGCCATCTGCTTCCTGGCTGTCACTAGACGAGCAGCTTTCTTTTGCCATGCTGCTCCCCCGCCACATGGTGCTCTTTCTACCTTGGAGCCAGACCATTATGGACTGAACCTTCTGAAACCTTTTGTGTTGTGAAATCAGGTGTTTTGTCTCAGGAAATTTACTAATCCACTGGTACAAGTACATCTTTTTGATTTTGATTTACACAATTTACAACAACAAAACACAGGTGACAAAAGAAATTAGATAGCATAAAAATTATAATTTTTTGAGCTCAAGAATACTACTGATAAAGTAAACTGACAGCCCACACAATGGGAAGAAATATTTGAAAAATATCTATCTTCTAAGCGATTTGAAACCAAAATATATCAAGAGAAACTGCAACACAATAAAATGGAGAAAATCAATTTTAAAATAGTTGAAGTTAAGTATCATGGCCCATGCCTAGAATCCTACCTAGTCAGGAACCTGAGGCAGGAGGGTGGCAAGTTAGTGAGATGGTCTCAAAATAAATCAGGAAAGGCTGAGGCTATAGCTCAGTGGTAAAGTATTTCTGGTTCAACCCCCAGCATTTGGAAACAAACAAACAAAGGCCACAACCTCTAAACAGATATTTATCTGAAGAGTTTAAATAACCAAAAACCAGATGAAAAGATGCTCAACAAATTATTCATTCAGGAAATGCAAATCAAAACCACAATAAGATACCAATTCACACTCACTAGGGTAGCTATAACAATACGGAAAAACAACAGATAAGAACAAGTGTTAGTGAACACGTAGAGAACGTGGAACTCTTACATACTGTTGGTGGAAAAGCAAAATGACACTGCTGCTTTGGAAAAAAACCTGGATGCTGCTCAAAATGTTTAATGCAGACGTGGCATATAACCTAATGACTCTTTAACTAGGTCTACCCCAAGAGAAATGAAAAATGTGTCACAAAATAATTTGTACATAAACATTCATAGCAGCATTATTCATAATAGCCAAAAACATAATGGCAACAACCCAAATGTCCATTCCTCAGAATGGATAAGTGTTACTTACTTTTCTTCAGAAAAATGCAATGCAATGCATACACACAATGGAATGTTATTCCACCACAGAAAGCAGCAATTTGCTGATTCAGGCTGTACCATGGAAGAACCTTGAAAATGTTAGAGTAAGTGAGAGAAGTCAATCGCAGAAAGCCAAATGTTATATCCTCAGGATATATGCAGTCAGAATAGGTAACAGAAAGCACACTGCTGTGGCGAGTGGGGGGATTAGGGAAGTGAATAGAGAGACATGGGAGGAACAGCTAAAGGTGAGAGACTCTTCTGAAGGATGACAATTGTCTTGAATCAATTGTGATGTCTGGAAAACTCTGACTATTCTACAATTTTCTGAAATGTAAACTATAAATGTGCTCCTTAATACTAAATTCTAAGGGATTTCTGAAAGACAGCATTTTTATCAGGCACTGATGATCACGAGAGCAATGTCCTCAACTGGTACCATGTTGTAAGTGCAGAGGCCCTTTCATGTAGTTTCTTGTGGCAATTCTGGATTATAAACCCAAGGACATAACAAGAAAGGCAATTTAGAGGGGAGGGAGGAGATAGAAGGCCCTGTGTCAATGGGTGTCTGCTGTCTTCTGCAATGAACCGGCTCATCCATCACGCACACAGGCTCACTCCAGCTGGGCCATTCAGGAGGGGAAGACGCCAGGGAAGAGATGGTGGCGGGAGAGGTCCCCTTAACTGTAATTCTGTGGAGTTTCCTCGGAGAGTAAGCTGGCAGTATCTGAACAAATGGGCCATGGTCTGTCTTAATTCTACATCTACAGTTTCCTTAGTTATGCTCACGCATGTGCAAAATAATGGAATAATAACAACAGAAGTAAATTCAACTTCTAAGACGAGCAAGAGAAGTCATGTATTTTTAGTGCATATAAGTTATGAAAATGGGTTCATGTAAAAATATCAACATATTGCATTCTATATAAATGCATTTATCTTTATTTTTAGAAATTACAGCTCATTTTCCACAGATTTTAGGTAATTCTTTTAGGCAGTGAAAATTGTAAAAAAACAGACTGGGAAGTCAATAATTATAAATTTCTTTACAACTCTGGGAATATTTTTTACATTATATTTCATCCTGGAGTATCTTCCAGGTACATCTGTAATGTTATCCAACAAACAAAATCAGGAAAGTGGTTTAGTAACACCTGGAGAATCTCTTCAATAACAATATAAGTAATATTAACAGAATTGTAAGAGTAAGTTAGAGGAGGGAAGGTAGCAGCCGTTTGTAGCTAATGCTTACTAAGTACTTGGAATCACTGAAGTATTTCATATATACTAATTCTCACAACTGTTTATAGACAACAAAAGAGAGACAGTTAAGTAGCTTGCTCATGGAAAGAATATAGCAGATGTTTTCCTCTCTGTAAAATCATATTTTTATAAAATTTAAACCAAAATTATATAGGGTCTGCTGTAGTAACTTGAATTTGTACATTTCAGTTGAGCTCAAGCGCAAGGTTGATTTCTACACAATATCCTAAACAAGCAGCACATGACTTTCCTAGCTCATTTGTATGACCAACGATGTGAAAAAATTCCATAAAGAACAAACATTTCCATAACTAATATTTCTGTACTATTATTGTACAGAAACAATATTCTACTTTTATTTTGTTATTTAGAAATGGTGACCAATTAGGAAATATCCTTAGAAAGCGTAAGTGCTAATATACTACCACTGACCTTAATCAAATGGTTAATCAAGCCCTTTGAAGGCTTATTTCTTGGCATTTCCTTTATATTTCTCTCTCTGTGCCACACTTCTACAGTTAGCATAATGTTCTGACTTCTACTGTGCATCCATCTGTTATAGGTTATGGTTATGCCCCATTACCGAGCACAGCACCAGGCACACAGTGCAATCTCCACAGATTGATTTACCACACAAAAGAATAATAAATCGGTTAGTTAAACAATACGGAAACACTAATATATAATCATTAATTTCTGTAGTGCTAAAAATAACAAATATCCTTAAAAGATCAATTAAACTCGCATATTTTTTATCCCCCACTGTATGATGATTATCATTCAGGAGCAAAAATAAAGGTCCTTACTGGGGCTATTCAGAGAGTGAATGTTCTGATGAAATTACAAGCTTGAAGAAATTATATCCAGCCAACTATGGAATATTTAAAATGAAAATAAAAGACCAGGAGAAATGCACAGTGCTTTCTACATTTACTTATGGTGCTAAACTCTAAAGATAAACAAGTATTGCTATAAACAAGGATAGCTATCTTTAAATCTTTAAAAAACAGGAATCAAGTTAATGATATGTTTATGCCCCCAAAATTCAAAAAATATATTTCGAATTTATGTCAACAATCAGTGTTGCAGGTAAAAGAGAATATTAAGAAGCTGAAAATTATACAATGTATACAATGTACACATTAAAGTATCACATGGGATTCCATATAAATGCACAGCTTTTATATGTGAATTAAGAACTTAAAATATTTTAGCCAGGTAAAGTAGTGATACAGGCCTGGATTCTACCATTCAAGAAGCTAAGGCAGAAAGATCCCCCAAATTCTAGGCCAGCCTAGGTTACACAGTGAGTTTAAGGCTAGCCTGTACTATACAGCAGGATACTATCTTAATGAAGTTGTAAATGTGTTGTAGGGTGCATAGTTGATATTGCGAAGTAGAAAATATTTGAAAGGAAAGAGGGTAAGGGTAAATAACGAGGGGAAAATGAATGTGGTAATAATAAAGAAAAAAGAAAACAAACATTGTGTATACAAGGGGCGAGGGGATGCAGGGCGGGGAGAAAAGGGAAAATATGAGAATCAAGTCATGTCATATTCTGATACAAACTCTTAATGTTGAATGCGATTATCATGTGTATTCATAGATAATTTAAAAAAAATCAAAATCAACCAACCAAATTACACACACACACACGCACACACACACACACACACACACACACACACACGAAATTGTTTCTACAGTGAAATGATTTCAATGCTACTTAAAAAAATAAGAAATACTTTTTTCATCAT
Source organism: Petromus typicus (assembly GCA_004026965.1). Taxonomy (NCBI): domain Eukaryota; kingdom Metazoa; phylum Chordata; class Mammalia; order Rodentia; family Petromuridae; genus Petromus; species Petromus typicus. Next base: position 49,721 of record PVIR01008330.1, read on the forward strand.
GACCAAAAAATCATACAGAACACAAGGCTCAGCAAGATAATTCACAAGGTATAATTACACTTCAAACCCTAATTGATTCTCAATTACAGTGGCATTATCATGCAACACGTATTATGAAATTAGTCACTTAGGCAAAGAAAAGGTAGACTTCAACCTCAGATACTATACTCTAAATTCCAAAATTTTATATATATATTTTTAATTAACTGATTAATGAAGATACACTTTATAAATTTAGATGTTAAATTTCATGGCAAAAAATTAAGTAGACAACACTGATAGATACGATTATACAAAGATTTTTAATTTTGTCATCAAAAATCAACATAGGCAAAATTTAGAAGCAAACAACTAGGAAAATACAAAGAGGCTTAACATATTTAATATATAAAATATTCACATTGACTAATAAGAAAACCAGCGCTATATGAGTGAAGCATATAACTGGAAAATTTCTAGAAGAACATGTTTTTTAACAATCAGCATGTAAAAACAAACAAGTTGCAATTAATTATTTTACTAGCCTAGAAAACTTTTTGATAATAATATTAGATATCATAGAGGTTACAGATGACACAAATATCCTTTAGATTACCCCCTCAAATCAGTAAGTGTCAGGCATGAGTTGTAGGATCTTGAATAAGTTGTTAAAACTCTTCTAGACCTCAGTTTCCTCACAGCACACAGTATCAATGTCATGGAGAAGTTAGAAGGATAACAATAGTATTTGTAAAAGACAAACCCAAAATGTAATAACTTTTCAGTTATTGTGGATATTATTATTATCACTAGAGATGGTATGACAACATATGAAATACCTACTCAGACTCTCTGAGGCTGTTTTTATATTCATTTTTACTAGTAAATTTGGGGTGGAACCATAATTTTCAGCTCTAGCAACTACAATGCTTTATTTTTTTAAAAAAGCCATTTATTTTTACAAGGAGCTAAAGAAAGAAAATCTTTCTAGGAAAAGCTTCTAAAGTAATAGTGCATGTGTTCTCAAGACGTACACACCTGCTGTGTAGAAATTCCAACTGAGATCACTAGCAATCACACAAATAGCATAAAAAAGAATGAAACTGCTCAGAAATCAGGGTCTTTCTGCTTCAAACTTACTAAAGTGTAACAGCTTGGAAATCTCTTAGCAACAACAATATAGAAATGTATCTGCCCACTCTTATCTCCTCATTTAATCTTTAACTGATCAGTAATAAAACCATGTGATACACTCAGTAGAGAGTCAGATGGTTTTGAAGTCAACAGACCAATGAAAAGCCTCCATTTTCCAATGTTCTCATATCAACTAAAAGGCATTTGATCAATGACTTGAAACATCATGAATGAAATCAAATCAAACAGACTTAGCTCTGTTACAAACACTGAAGGTAATACATAAGAATAATTAGGCTGCCCTTAGAGAGAAAGAGAAATATGTTCTATTGGTCTCAGTATAGACTACAGAGTAATACAGTCAGTGGATTATCAGGGTGACTACCAACGAGGAGGCCTCCAAAAACAGAATCAGTGAACAGAAGAATGATTAAATACCAACAGAGGAAGGACTTTCTTCCTTCTTTATTTTCTTAATTTTGTGATCATGGTATACCTACAAGAAGAGTTCCCGAATGTCTGCCTAAACAAAGCTATGAACTACATATTTCATAAACTGTCTACTAAATTCAGCTGAAAGTAAAAGAGAGAACAAAGAACATTTAAATATGTATTTATTAAATGCTTTCCCTGTATTTCATTAGCTAATCTTGGTAAAATAAGGACACTGATATTCATGGAAATTAAAAATAGGTTTTTCAAGTCATTTAGGTAGTACAGAGAGTAGAACTTATACTCAAACTCTGAACTGATTCCTAAGTTTATGTCTCAAAACCACTGACTTTCCCCCTGTAATCCAGGAAAAATAAGCAAAGAGGAAAAGAGAAGAAAAACCAGGAAAGGAGAAGTGAAGGAAAAACCTAAGGTAGAATAACAATCTGCAGCTCATGGTGCCTAATTTACTGGATACTAATTACCATTTTAAATGTCTATAGGAAAATAAATTTGACTTGAAATAATGTTAATCAAGTGATTTAGAAATCAAGAAATTCACTTGGAAATTTTAAACGTATATAATATTTTGGATATTTAAAAGTACATTGGTATGTATTTAATCACTTTGAAGGTCCACGTTAGTGAGGTAAGCAAATGAAATAATCTCATTCTATTAAAAAAAGATCTTTCCTAAAATTTGAGAACAAATTTCATTCTTCTGAGAGGTAAAACAGGTTGAGAATTTTAGGAGTTGATATGTGTATGGGAGAGAAAGTTAATTAAAATTGCTTAAAAATTGTCCAAGTTTGGAGGGTTTGGGGAAGCAGCGGGAAAATGAGAATTAAGTTGTCTCATGTACTGGTACACATCCTCAATGTTGACTGTGATCAGAACATATATATAAAATGTACTAATAAAATCAATTTTTAAAAATTGTTCAAGCTTAAAGAACATATCTTGTTTTAACTGTTGATGTTTATTAATGTTTTCAAAATATTCACCCTAAAAAAATCATTTACTTACCTTCCTTAAGCTACATGAGATATAAAGTTTTAACCTATATTGATTTGGGATCTTCTAATAGCAGTAGAATGGCAAACAGGTCAAGAGCCAAAACAGCAAAAGGCACCCAGGACTTGAAGGCAGAAAGTGAATGTTATTACGTCGATGGACCTGGTTGGGATAATTCCTCAAACAATAAGGCAACTTGTCTTTTGCTCTTGTAGAGCTCACATAGGCTTTTGCAAACACAAAGTACAGAAGCAGAGCAAACAGCTGATTGGTTATATATTATATCACTATTACTGACTGGTCTACAAACCCAAGTTCAAACTCAGAGTGAGAAAACATTAGTTCTGAGTAAGGTTGAGTAGATAAAGGAGACATATATTTGGAGTACCATCAGTTCAGGGTAGGGTCTGCCAAGGAGGAACAGATAAGGGAGACACATATTTGGACTGGGCATCAGTTTAGGGTGGGGTTTGTCAAGGAGGATTAGATAAGGAAGATCTGTATCTGGAGTGGGCATCAGTTCAGGGCAGAGTTAGCCAAGGAGAAATTTGCTTGCCTGAAAAAACAAACAAAACAAAACTGCTCACTGCTAACATTATCTTGGATTGTTGTGTTTCCCGTCTGTCAGCCATTTTATTTTTCTGTCTCAGTAGCTCAAGGAAGGCAATTCCTGTAAATGTGTGCTATATAAGATAAATTGGTTTATATATATATATATAAAATATATATATATATATTTCACTATATATATATATATTTCACTTCTAACTTTCCCGTTGTCTTTTTAATATATATATTAATATAATTATTATAACATAATATAATAATATAATATAATATAATATATATAATATAATATATAAAATATATAATATATAATATTATTATATATAATATAATATAATTATATAATATATAATATAATATATAATATATTATATATAATATAATATAATATTATATTATATAATATAATATATATATATATATATATATATATATATATATATATATATATATATATATATATAACTTCTAAAGACAACGGGAAAGTTAGAAGTGAAATTTCTTGGCATGGTGCCATGAGCTATATCCTCTGGCCCAAAGTGAAATTTCTTAAAGTTAAGTGACAGATATACATCAAATAAGAACATACATATATATAAAACATAATGCCCTTAGGTAGTTTTTTTGTTTTATTTGTTTGTTTTTTTGAGACAGGGTCTCGCTTTATAGTTCAGGCTGGCCCTGAGCTCAGTCTCACACTCACATCACAACAATCCTCCTGCCTCTGCCTCCCAAGTGCTGGGATTACAGGCATGAGCCACCAAGCCCAGCACTGTGCTATGTGGTACCGATTGCTGCTGGGAATGAGTCTACATGCTCAGTATTCTATGTGGTTATGGGGACTGAACTGGGCCCTTGTGCTTGCAAGGCGGGCACAGGAACCACTGAACTAGTTCCCTAGCCCACACTTAGGTAATTTTAGAATAAAATTATCATTGTTATATTTGTAAGTATTCAGAACCTCAAAAGAATCTTTCAGTCTAAAGATCATGCTCTTCAGATAACTTTTTACATGATAAATAGTTTTAGGGTTATTTATTTATTAAAAAATATATAGATAACGCACAGCTATTTTAGTTGTACCTTGTATGAAGAGTATTCTGTTTCTAGAAAGACAGAATATATGTCTTTTTCCTATCTTTTTAGAAGCAAAAATGGTGATTTAGTTTTGCAAAGAACTTTAAAAAATATTCTGCTGTCTATATAGTGGTCTAAAATAGGTAACAGATAGGTTCAAATTTACATAACAAGTTGAATGATCAACTAATGATCTTTTTATCTAAAAAAATATTTTATCATAAAATATGACATCTAAGTTTTCTAGTAAAAAAGGAAATAGTATAAGAAATAAGTGATTTTCTAGTATTACAGCAAGTATTCAGGGCTTGGTTTAAGAAATAGCATATGTGTCTTTCTTCTCTAACGAAATAAGAGGTTACATATTTGTTGTATAATTATTCACTCTGACATACATAAAGCAAGGTATTTTTTATTAGATTCCAGTGGAATACACACTGGCCCAAATTTGTGAAAGTCATATACTACAAATATTTTTAAAGACTCATTATTTTATTACTTTCATGTTTGAAAAAAAAAACTAACTCAGGGCCAGGGATTTAGCTCAGTTCGTCCAGTGCCTGTTTTGCAAATGCAAGGGCCCAGGTTCGATCCTTGGTTAACGATATACAATACTGGGTGTGGAGACTCACGCCCAGCAGCAATCAGTACCACACAGCACAGTGCTGGGCTTGGTGGCTCACGCCTGTAACCCCAGCACTCGGGAGGCAGAGGCAGGAGGATTGCTGTGATGTGAGTTTGAGACTGAGCTCAGGGCCAGCAAGAACTACAAAGCGAGACCCTGTCTCAAAACAACAACAACAACAACAACAACAACAAAACCCCAAAAAACTCTTAACTAATTGCCCACAGAATGGTATCAAGCAGATATCTGAAGTTCCTTTAATGAATAAATAAGATTTTGTTATGAAATGTGCTATCTTAAAAATCCATAGATGTTTGAAAGTTCTTGAGGGAAGTATACAGTAGTTAGGGGAAATGAAATGATTCAATCTTCTGAAATTTTATTCATCTTAACTAGTGAGTTGTAACTATATGGCACACAGGGCTAGGGAAAAGTATTAATGAGTATATAAAATCTCTTTTTATCAGCAGGAAATCACTATGTGGTTTTATATTTCAAATTCCTGCTGCCAGTTCTCTAGTGTCTTCTAAGGAGTTCAGCAGGGAAAAGAGAAACTGACTCTAATTTAAGGGAGCTCTACAGTATTTCTGCTTCGTTTTGGTCATGAAAGAAGGAATAAAGGCATGACCTGTACTATTTATGTGCATTCTGGGCTAATCATGAGAAAATGCTACCTATATTCAAGGCCCATCTCCCTTTATTTTTTGTAAGGAAGGAGCAGTGCTTGTTACTGATTGACACCATTGTCCATCTTTTTCATTTTCCCCCTTTAACAGCATTTACTGAATTTTGTATTCTTGATGTTAGTCACTCTGAGTAAGGTAAGAAAGAGTTTCAATGTAATTTTTATTTATATTTGTCATGATTAAAGATTCATTTACTCATCAATTAGTCAATACATACCTAAATGTTTCTTTTTTTAAGCTTGATTTGCTTATAAAGGTTGTACTCAATTCTGTATTCCCAACTCATTAGCCTTGTTATTTTATTCAGAGCCTTTCTTTGCTCAGACAGTGCTCCTTTGGATTATATCCATTCCAGACCGGACATTTAGCAAAGGTTCTGACTTTAAATTTCAGGTCCCTGGTGTTAGTTTAGGGCTCTGGATCACAGAAAAATTCACTATGCTAATTTATGATTTCTAAGTGTACAGAAACTCAGGATTCTCATATTAAAAATTCTTGTCCTTGCATAGGTTAACTACTCCTCTACTAAAATATTTTATTTAGCTGTTATCAAAAAGCTTCTTTATGTTAATGAGATGGAAATCACATTCTAACTAGAGTTAACCTTTCCAAACTTGGCTTGATTCTAAGAAAACTATTTCATGTACATTTCTTACCCTCTTTAAAAAATCTAAAAGGAAAGCCTGTAAATATCAACTTCTTATCAAAAAGCTGCCCTTTTAAACAACAAAAAAAAATTTCTGTATGTTCTTAAAATAGCATTAAGTATATACATAGAAACTCCAAAAATACGCTTAAGAAAGGAGCAAGATGAAAAAAGCACTAACTTCTCTTCTTTGGTTTGTTTCTGTCTGCTCTTATATGTAAGCTCAAACTGCAAATCTGGTCTATGAATTCCACTCTAATGAAAAATTTTAAAAAATCAAAAATGATTACTCTTACAGCACAAACTAACTTAGGATTTATATAGAAATGCTCAAAACTACAAGGCCAACAATATTTCATATAGTAGCAATTATTTTTTAGTGTAGATAAAGTATGTACAAAGCAAGCTTCATAACCTGTTAGTCACAAAGGGAGTCTGACTTTAAAATGACTCGTCATTTCCTTTTGTTGGAAATGTAACATTTGAAATTTTAGCAAGAAATGGCACAGGTGATACATAATGATTTTTTATGTTTACCAAAATTACCTCTGTTTCCATGTACCCAAGAATACTGTGGAAGAAGCTAAAAAGTAACTCTAAGGAATTATGAATAAATATTCCCATTAAGCTTTCATCTAATTAAACAAACTGTCAACATTTATCTATTGAAAAAAAAAAAAGAATTTTCACAGGTGGCTGATCCTCATGACAAATTTACTAACGCAACGTCCAAATGTGACTGCTCCAGTAAATCAAAATTTTATTGTATTACATAAAAATAATTCAAAGTTCTATTAGCCTTTTGCTAGAAATCGTTCTACTAAGTTGAATGAAACCCCCTAAATGATCATAATACCCATACTTGTTTGACTTTCTTACCAGAAACTGTCCATCATCATTCAGTAAAACAGATATATTAATATATTTTTACACACTAAGAAATTCTCCAAAGGCCTCTCGACAGCATGAAATACCACTGAAATACAAGAAAAACCATAGCAAAGACCTACTTATTTTTAACAGCTTGCTAGTAAGAAGGAAAAAATAAATGCTCCTAACCTTCTTCACTTACCCAGGAGTTTTGCAATGATATAAAGGGCCTGTCCCCAAAGAAATAGTTTTCCATCACGGCCACAGTTGCTAGGAAATCGCTTTTGACTACCAGGATTTCTTTTTTCACTTTCCACAAAGTCAGCTGGCACATAATAGTACTTTGGCACAACAGGATATCCTGTAAGGTTTAAGAATAAGTATATTTAAAATGTAACAAAGTACTGTCCTTATAAAATTTCTGTTAAAGAACCCAAAATTCCTAAAAAGAAGACAGAATGATTGTACTGGAGGTAGTGTATCTGACAAA
>PVIR01008331.1:0-56900 GCA_004026965.1 Petromus typicus
AAAAACCTATATATTGAGGATATATTAAATGTTTTCCTCTCCAGTAATTATAAGAAACCATAGGTTTAATTATATCTACCTATTGTGAATTTTCTGCACAAAAGTAAGGACTTAAAACAGAAAACCTATCAAAATATTTCGTAGGTGGTCAGTGCTTGTGCAGCAAATTCCAGATTATATGACTACTCACTATGCTTGGCTATTTGCATAAACACATCTTGTAATTTAAATACTACATTTAAATGTTTTCTGTTTGAATTTCTGCTCCACTGAAAGAAGATAATAAAATCCAGACATTAAACTTTTCTTTTAAAAATATTAGTTGCTATATATATCACGCAATGTCATTCAATAGCTTTGAGTGGTTTCCTCTTCAAAAAAGGAGCGAGAGACTACATTTTAAAACATGTACCTCTCATTCTGATTTAAACACATCCAACTAAAGAATGTCTGAACTCTAAGACTATTTATTTTATTATATTTCTTATCCAGATGTCTGTGAAATTACTTCCAGAATCTTAAATAGAGTCTAATTTACATATTACACAAAGGACTGAGCTATTTGAAGCTGTTCTTGCAATTGGGTGACAAATGCAGCTGAAATATCAGCCTCTGTAAAGCAAAGGAACTTGCTCTGGAATTCATTACTCAAAGGCTTGGAGTTGGAGCCTCTCCTTTGTTCATCTGTTGAAAAAGCCGTTCCCTTCCTCTATATGACTCTGTAGCAATTAATCGCTTTGCTTGTAATAAAAAAAATCATATAATAATTACTAAATAAAATGAGAGGAATGATACACCCATTAAATAGTTAATTTGAGATTAAAATCCAATTAAAATCCCAGATGGAAGTGGCACATGAGAGAAAATAGCACAAATGGATAAGGGTAATCAATTGATCAGTTTATAGATCTAAAACTCCCCAAGAGATGTTTTAAATTTACCATCACTGCACAGAATGCTAAGTTTTGCTTTAGGGAGATTATATTGAACTAAAATATTTTTAGAATGCTATGATCATGTTGACTGAATCTCCAAGGAGGACCCAAAAATCAGTTAATTTATTCAGGATCTGGAATAGATTGGACATAAGAAATTCACTTTGGAGATCCGGAGATTTAGCTCAATAGTTCTGGTGCCTGTCTTGCAAGCTCAAGGACCAGGGATCGATCCCCAGTAACCACATACGTATACTGGGTGTGGAGACTCATGCCCAGCAGCAACCAGTACCACATACCACAATGCCGAGTGTGGTGGCTGACGCCTGTCATCCCAGCACTCAAGAGGCAGAGGCAGGAGGATTGCTGTGATATGAGTTTGAGGCTGAGCTCAGGGCCAGCCTGAACTACCAAGCAAGACCCTATCTCAAAAAAAAAAAAAAAAAAAAAAATCACTTTGGAGTAATTGAGCATAAGGAAGCTTTATCAACTAAACTGGAGGGAATCTCATTTGAAATACTAATTATCAGCATCCCCCTATATCTTAGTAAAATGGCAGAGTTTCAGTACAATATTCGACAAGTTGCTTAATGTTTTCTGTGGAGCTGCGGTTTTGTGCATCTGTAGACTGCAGGCTGTTATAGCTTTCTGTCTAGCTCTGCTTGTCAGGTAGAACAACAGAAAAAAGGTTTATGAAGTGTTAACTCTGTTCTGTTTAATATGTTCAGAGTTAAAATAACAGTTTTACAAGTGTTATAAAGTAGGCAATAGTCCACAGCTCATTGGCTAGAGCTGCGCTGGGTTAGATGTAAGACATAGTTGAAAAGATAAAGAATAGGTGGGGAATCCACTCAAGAGACAGACAGCTTACAAAGAGGACCAGGTACATCTTATATTTTTTTAAACAAAATGAGATACCTTAAGAAGCAAATTAAGTGGACATCACTAGTTTTGCTTCTTACTTATTATAACTATTGTACAGTCTTTAATACATATACCAAAGAAGCTTTTGGAAATAAAAGTGAAGAAATTAGAATAAAAGGAGTTTAGCATTAAGCACAATCTCTGTCTTTAAGGGACTTGTCATTCTTTGATAAAAATACCTCAATGAGTGGTTTAAACAGGAATAACTTTCTGATAAACAGAAATGTCTTTCTTCATGGTTCTGGAAGATGATAGGTTCAAGATCAGGATGTTGGCAAATTTTACATCTGGCAAGTAAGTTAAATCCTATCTACGTAGTGTCTGAATTTATTTTACATTGCTCTAGGATTTTAATGGGTACATTCCTTGTATTCATTTTAAACTGAGCAACTTCCATCCTTTGAAAAGTGTATTTCTATGTATATTTCCAAAAGAAATATCTATGTGTTATTTATTTCCGTGGAGTCCACCTTGGAGCACTGTGTTGAAGCTGAAAAGGAGTCATGACAAAGTGAAGAGTTGAAACTGGATCTCAGTCTTGGGATTGCGACTTTTTCTTTCTTTTGCTTTCTTTCTTTCTTTCTTTTCTTTTTCCTTTTTCTTTCTTTTTTTTTTTTTAAGAAAGAGCTTGGAATTATCCCTGAGCCACATGAATGTATGTTTCCATATTGAAAGAATAAAGATGATATTTAAAAACTGTCTCATCCGTTCATTCGACCCTATGAGGCTAAATGCCACTTAATGATTATTTTTCAAATAAGCATTTAAAAGGAGCACATTAATATGTTTTCATGATTGCTATTTTATTTTTAATGTAAATAATGGAATATAAAATATAAATTTATATGTGTTCAACTACTAAGCACAACACTGTTCTCAATTATAAAATTTTTCGTCTTATATTTTAACCTAAAATTTTGTCTAACTTTTGAAGTAAGCAACTATTTGCAAAAGTTTTACAACTGACAAATCATTAAATTATTTTTAAGATATTACTTTTGATCAAAAATATTTAAGAAAAACAAGCAACATACATTTCCTTATTACACAGACCTTTCTTCCCTGTGGTAACATACTGCTGGAAGCAAATACAAAAAATTAGACCAATCATTTAAAGCTATCAATGCAAAAGAAAGAACTTAAGATTGGCAAGAATATATGACTGAAAATGTTCATATATTGGTTGAGCAAAATCCAATAGTTTGGTACAATGATGAGAAGTTCCCTTTCTGACCCACAGATGGCAGAAGAGTGTAGCAGATTGGTACAATGATGAGAAGTTCCCTTTCTGACCCACAGATGGCAGAAGAGTGTAGCAGATAGGAAATAGGTTCCTTTTCATTGTACTTGGTAAAATCAAAACAAAGGATTATCTAAATCATCTTTATCAGAGTTACCTAAACTCGGGACAAGTAGTCAGGAAAGCTGAAAATCATTTCTTATAACATCCTTCTTTCTGTGGATTTTGATAAACCAGAGGCAAGGGTCTTCTCTGTGCTAGAATTTCCTACAAATTAGATGGGAAACATGATGTTGAGTAAGAACAATGGCAGACTTTCCCCAAAACATGTAAGTGAAATTGCACGTGAAAGTAGACCAAAAGGATTTCACACATGGAACTTATTTGAATTTCTTTCATATTTTATTCTTTCTGCATGAGAGATTAACATTTTCTGTGTGACTAAGGATTAGCAGATTGTCTACAATTTTCCATGTTTTAAAAAACAAGGGAAAAGGCAGTATCTTTCTTGAGTTTTATGACTCTCTTGCATATATAAATTAGCCTGTGCAGCTAATTTAAGACTGTTTATTTTGAGGACACAGAAAGAAAACATAGGTTTCTATGTTTTGTGGTTTAGATCACCTATTTCTATAAATATTGTCATGTAGATTCATTGGTTATGCACAGTACATATGTCTTGCAAAGTTTGTCTACATTAGACATTTATTAAATCATTGAAAATAACAAAAATCAGGTGTTAATTCCTATCTGCTAAGTCTTACTTCTTTTATAATATCAAAAATATAATCACTAGTTTAGTCTGTTGCCATTATCTATGTTCCTCAAAGTTAGTGCTACTTGTATGTAATATTCTGGTTAAGGAGAGAAGCAGTAACAGTGGAAGTAAACAGAGAAACCTTAATCAGAACAAGCAGTTTAAACCCCACCCAGAAATCACAGTTAATGTCAGGGAGGGAAGGGAAGGGCAGCAAGGTGAGATTAGCCATGGAGGAGCCTGGGGGAAGACAGTCAAGTGGATGTTTACAGCAGCAGAACAAGTTCCTGTGGTTAGGACAAGTCTGATGTTGGGGGGGGGGGGAGATAATCTCACACCTGGAAGGATTTGAGCAGGTCGGCTGTGGAAGCTTTGGCCTCCCAGGAAACTCTGTGGCAACTGCTGAGCTGGCCATGGAGTCCGTGGAGTTTCTATGCACATGCATCACAAGCTTTCTCTTCTTCACTTGTGACATGTGCATGGAGGCAACAGTAAGAACATCCATCCTGCTCACCACTGCAGAGACATTTAGAAAGTCGCCTTCCATTCAGTGGAAGGACTCTGGTAAAATATCTCTAGGACTTAATTATAATTGAATCTGAAACGTTAGTATAAATGAATTTATCAGGGAAGTAGGAAAACCATAGAATATTTGCTTGTGGCAAAAAATTTTAAAAAAAACAAACAAAAATAAGATAATTGCTTCAACACACATCTACTAAACAGTCTCTATGAGTCAAGTAAGCAATATACTAGACACAGAGTAAACCAGACTCTTATGTCCCCTGATGAAATATGTGCCCAAATAAGGAGAATATTAAACTTGTAAAGTCAAAATACTCGGTTCCAAACTATGGGAGAACTGATTAGGGACTTTAAGGTAGAAATATTTAATTTTGAAATTTAAAGTGAGGAATGCACACTTAGGATGTAGACAGACTGACAACAGAGTCTCCCTGTTAGTATTTACATATAGTGTCCCTTATTGTCAAGTGTATTTCATAAAAGGAGAAACAAAGTTGTTCGGGGGAGGAAGGACTTTCTGTGTCACACATACTAGTAAACACTAGACTGCAACTAGTTATCCCACATTCACAGCCCCAACCCAGGATATGTTGCTGTCTCTCAGCATGAACTGGCATTCAGTAGTCTGCCCAAGTGTTGTGGGGGAGTCTCACTAGCAGAGAAATCTCAATATAAACTTTTAAGTCATGGCCATATACTAACCTGTTGGATGCTCTAACCTTGCAAAATAGCAAAAAACCAGTATTAGCTGCAGGGGACTCTACCTGCAGGAATTCTCTGAAAATGGGCTCAATTTTAAAGAAGGAATTGCAGTAGGAGGCCCCTGAGCCAGAGGCCACCTGAAAGCTAGAAATTCCCTTGTCCCTATCAAACTGAGTCAGACTTTAACTCTACATGAGAGAGACCAAAGACAGTGAGTCAAGAGAAAATAAAATTAACCTACTATATATGACACATCCTGCATATAAGACTTTTTAATTGTGTTCAGCTATTTAGGATAATTATACCTAATCACATAATTCCTGTAAATTGGTGAAGTGACATAATTTAGATGTTTAACAAGAAATGCAGATTAAATAATTAAAATATATAGCTTTAATTTATGGATAATGACAGGCAAATTTTAAACTTTACAAAATAGTGTAATTTGAGCCTTCGTGTAAGAAACTTACCATATCTATTGACTGTTTCTGACCAAATGCAATAGCTGTGAAAGCTACATATGTAAACCAAAGGGCTTTCCCCTATTTCTTAGAGATTCTAACTATAGAGAACACTTAAGAGATTACAACCTCATCCCCCTAATCGAAAATTAAAGGAGCAACTTTCCATGGCAGTGAGATTCCAGCTGTTTCTTGAGGAAAATCGACAAGAAGACAGTGAAAACTGTTCACATTCATGGCTGCTGTGACAAGGCAGCTTTCATTCATGTATCAGCGGCTAGTAAACACATTTTTATGCTGGCAGTCATGCCGTGTGTGGCGTGCCAATCACATGCTAAACCTTCTACGAGAAAAAAGGACCCGCAGGTGCCATGAGAAGGCAAGGGATAGACAAGGAATTCATGTCCAACTTTGCTAAGTTTTGCCAAGGGAATAACTAAGATAAGGGTCTCAACAGGAACTGATTGCTGGTGAGTTTTCTAAGGACTCCAGAAGAGTGGAGAATGTCAAAGTCACAGAGAGTGGGCCACAGTGTAATTCAGGGGGAAAATAGAAAGAACATCTAATCAGTAATTTCTTAGCAAAAAAGGATTGGAATAGAAAAGGTGGTATTGATTTAAGGCAAACTGTGGTCTTCCTACAGCCCCAGTGAAATAGGCTTATATGAATTCTGAGGAAAAGTACAGAATAGTAAATTGTCAAAAGTTTTCATGCCACATTTTTGTCTTATAGTTACGCTCAATTCCTCATCAAACTAAGCATAAGAGGTGTGTGTTATTATTCTCATAGTTCAGGTAAGGAAGTAGTTATATAATGGTCAGATATATTGCCCCAATTTCTTGTTGGCAGTCAATCGGACTAATCAACAAGTTCAACACTCTACTCCAAAGGAGGTGTAAGTGGTCTTTCTATCTATAGGATGACTACGTCAAATAAAAATGTGGAACCAAACCCGGAGGAATCAAGAATCCTGAAGAGAATGTAATACAGTACAAAAGTGGAGGATTAGTACTATTTGACAGATAATAATATATAGCTTTTACATGGGAAACTCGGAAATTCCAACAAGAGGGAGGCTGAGATAAGAGGTTCACAAATTTGAACCAAACTTAGCTACACAGTGAGACTCTGTTTCAAAAACAAACAAATACAAGTAGAAATATGGATACAAATTCATAGATTTGCACTTGATAGATGACATCGCTGGCAATCTCATGCGATTAATTTTATTTTTCTTATCTCATCATAAAGTTAGAAGTCCTTTGATGGCAAAGTGGAGAGATGAAAGCAGCAGGCTTTCTGGCTAAGTGGTGAATAATACAAACTCCCAACCCTGAGGACTGGGATAGCTACTATATACATGCATTCGCATGACCAAATTTGAGGCCAAATGGAGGATGCTGATAATGAAATTAGGATGAATATGAATTTGGTGCCTAAGGACCAAAGACTGGACTGATTAGTTTATATCTATAAGTAAATTGGTGGTACATGGGCGTCAGTGGTTCTTGTGAAGAGCAGTTGTGGTTATGGAAGAACTTTGGACTTTAATGATTAGAGGGCTGGTGAAGAACACCACAGATATAGTAGAAGTAGATCTTACATGCAAAGGAAATACAAGAAATCCATATATATATATATATATATATATATATATATATATATGTATGTATTCTCTGTATTCTCTGAATTGATATGTTTATGAATTGAGAGAAATGAAATTTGAACTATAGTTAGAGTGAAGAATGACTGGACATATTGCTGTAGAATGTTGCAGAAGGGATACTGTCTATGGGATAAAGCTAATAACTTCCAGTGGGTATTATTTCTAAGAAAATTGAGTCTCATCTTTTGAACTGTATCAGGTACCTCACCATATCCTTAATCAATTACTTTTGAAGGAAATATACATTCAACAATAGGTATGCTTATTTTAACATGTAAAATAAAGTTAAGCTTTCTGACAATTGATTAATATAAATAGCTATAATTTTTTCTTCTCAGTATTTAATGTCAATAACTTTATGGATAAAAATATTTGTTAACTAAAATTATAGGTAAGAATCAGAAGCTAGGTTGATTAATCCCTAGAAGTTATAATTGTATTTGTCCCAGATTTTCATCTAAATATGAAAATCATGAATTATTAAGATCAGATTTGGAATTGAGTAGATGATGGACAGTAGTAACTAGTAGTTAAAAGTAAACAATTCACAATTTAAAATGTGCATTTCGTGATATTTAATAATTTATTGTATTTAAAGTTAACGCAACTCTTTCTTTTTGCCTTTACTGCAGTCTTATTCTTCAGAATTTTGACAGTAGTCCATAATGTCAAAATGATAGCAGTAATAATAAATTATAAGTATCATCATGATTCTTATTATTGGAAATATGATTTGGGGGAATTTTAACTGATAAATCAGAATGAACAAAATTATATTTATGCAAAGATGTCGTGTGTATACATACGTGTATATGTACATGAGTGTGTACAAGTGTATCATAGCACTGTATATCCAAATATGTGTATGTATATTCTCGTGTATACATATGCATGTGTGCTGTGTCTAGGCCTAGAAATCAGTAACAATGTATGTTTGCTTACAAAGAGTTAGGAGTCATGACTTAGCTAGGTACATATTAATTATATTATCTTTAAGGACAAATTTATTAAGTAACCATAAACATGCAAATGTCATTTCTACTTGAATCATTGTGAATAATTCAGGAGTAGCCCATGGCAAAAAAGGTTCTTAAATGTTATAAAATCCTTAATACCAGAAATGTAAAAAATAAGGAGGACTTAGATAAGATTGTCATCATCATTCCATACATTCTTTCTTCACATTTCATGGCCATGTTGAAAAAGTGATAAGAAAGGAACAAAGTAGCTGTCTGGGGAATGTTTTCAGTAGGAGAGAGGAGGAAAGAAATCATAGCTGCTTCCGTTCCAGACACAGATCAAGAAAATTAATCATGGGTAAGACGGGACAAGAGAAGCTGAGTGACGCTTCTTTTTGTGTAGATCGGATTCCTAATATCCTATTGTTTTCTGTGAGCGGTTGAGGGTAAAAATGGCTGTCTGCTTTTCAGATAGCTCCTTCAGAACACATGAAAGCTTACCTCATCAAACTGAGAAAGTCGCACCACCGATATATCAACTTTATGCATCCTCTCAGATCCTACATTCTAGGAAAGAAGAAAGTGTGGCACTTTCAGACATTAAGACTACGTTGAATTCTTTTGAATCCCTCTGACAGCAATTGGGACAGATGTGATTTTTTCCCCCTTATCTCCTGTGCTGTGGAGAGTGCTCTTTTATCAGCTCCACATTGGAGTCAGCAGAGTTTCTGGAACAGGTCAGTAAAAGCTCCTATAGTGATTTTTATGTTACAGTATTGTTAGCTAAATTAATGCTTTTGCCTCCATTTTTCCCTGAAGAGAGGTTTTGTAAAGTTAATTGGAGTCTTAGGAAAAAGAACTCATTCAAGGCAGATTTTCTGCTGGGTCAAACAGCCATATTATCTCAAAATCCCAAAAGATGAATTGTGAAGGAGTATACCTAGCTGTTAATACAATTAAGTCCTGAGAGTAAACTTAATTTCATCCTGCGCATTCCTTCTCCCTCAAGGTAAAATAGTTCAGGAACATTTTAAAGGGATACTATTTACGTCACATAACAATATTTGCTTCAGTACTGTGTGTATTAAAGTCGGTCACATAACTGAGGGTCTGCACTAAGAATATTATATACTTTCATGAAGTGTCAGTATTTGACTCCATAACTCCTGCTTTTCTAGCTTCAAAATCATGAGATGAAACTTTATTCAAGTATTTTTTAGTTTTCCCTGTAAGGAAATGGAGAAACAAATATGCCTTTTCCATTCTAATAGGTTTCTCAAAATAACCTTGAGCCCATTTTGACCCACTTGCTTAATTATTCTTCATCTGAAGTCTTGTTTGTCTTTTAAATCTACATGTTTGTATCTTTCATGTATTATCTATGTCTAAAACACATGTAATTCATTACTTATCATATGAGTAAATATAAGCCTTTATTTTAGTGCTGGTTTAATGTTTGTATTATTACTGATCATTAAATAAAATTTCCTTAGAAAACAAATGTATATTTTAACAATAATTCACCGCACACATAAAACACACAAACCTAAGGGACTCTATGAAATCGGGAAGGGTTGTCTGTTCACTGATTTCGCCACTAGATGGCAACGATCTGCCTTTGCAGTTGCTACCTTTGCAGACATTTGCTTGAGTAAAACCATTTATTTTTTTAGAGCGCGAAATATAGCAATTATCTTAACCAATAAATTCCTCTCAGAATGCAATGAGTTTTTAGTGGATTTTAATATAGAGCCACAATAAAAAATAGGAGATCAAACAACAAGAGTGTTCTGTAATGACATTTTTATCCCACTCGTGTGTTAGTATACACAGGAAATATAGATTTCAGTATTGAATTTAAATATGTTTATCCCTGTCAATCTTAATTAATGTACTCCATAGAATTTTCTCATTCTTTTTTACTGATACAAAATGGCTATTGATTGTGGAACTAAATTTTCAGGTTTTCGTGGACTCTAGCTATCCAACTTTTTAATTTCTTCTTTAGTGAAAGTATTACTCTGTGTTTCATAGTTTATCTCATATAATGAATCTTGTAATAAATTATAACTATTTGCTTATGTTGTGCTTACTTAACTCTGTTTCAATCCGAATCTCCTTTTGGACAGGCAGTTAATTTTGATCAATCACGCAGGAAATAATTATCAATGTCTGTTTTCAAAAGAGATATATGTTATATCCTCCAAATTAAGATTCATTGTAACCTATATCAAAAGAAATATTAGAGATATTTGTCTTGGGTCATTCCACTTTAATTTGTCTTGATGTGGACTAGTGAAGGATGGCGAGTGTAGTCTCGCAATTTAATTTTAGATATCACATGTTCATTAGATACCACTGTGCCTTAGACTAAACAATGAGTCTGTATCAAGTTTCATAACCCCGGACACGTGAATCAGAATTACCTGTGCAGTTGAAATTACAGAATACAGAGCTCTGCCGCAGACCTCCTTACTGAATCCAAAACTGAGCTACTGACGTAAGCATCTATAGTGTTCACTAACATCTGGTGCAACACGGTATCTGCAGCAAACTCTGTAGATTTGCTGTCAGATCCTAACTTAGTATCAGGCAGACTCCTGTCATAACAGTCTTCGGGGAGCCTGAGCTGGGAGGATTGCAAATTTGAGGCTAGCTGAGCAACTATGAAACTTAGTGAGACTCAACCTCAAAATTTAAAAATTAAATTTTAAGTGACATAAAAGGCTCCAATATGTATGTTCCACAATGTGAAGGCATGATTCAATCCCCAGTACCATAAAAAGGACAAAATAGTAGCTAAATGCTATTGCCATCAACATCATCACTGTCATCAGCATTGTTATTACTGTCACTGTGACTGTACAGCTGTTTCATATAACAAACAACAGATTTATAAATTTTGGACATGATTAGAAAATTGGTCACGCAGAAGCTTCATTTATTAATACTTAAAGGCTTATGTCATGTATTTCCTATTTCTATTGATTTACACTTTGCATTCATAAAAGTTCAAAAATCAAGTGTATTTTATGTGTGAGGGATTCATGTTCAGATTATCACCAATGTGTTATGATAACATCATGCAAATATAACTAGTGTCTTTTATAGATGTATTTCATAAGTATTTTCCTAATGCTTAAAGTTAGAAATGTCTGAACTTCATCTGAACCATTTTCAGAGCACAGATAGTACAATCTCTCATCCTCTTGTTGAGTTCCACTGCCATTAGTAGAATCTAAAGTGTATTCTTCAAGTTCTTCTGCTGAAAATTATTTCTCTTTTAATTTAGTGATCAAAATTTTCTTCTTCTTTCAAACTTAGCTTATCAACAATAACAGAAACCTTTCCAACACAACAACTGAGGTCCCTCTTCCCCTTTGCTTTTGGAAATCCTGGGGCATTGCATGATATAGTCTTTGGTACTCTAGCCTCATTCTGACTTTTAATTGAAACTTCTCATCTTGAATATTATGGTTGCTATTTCCTTCCTTAGGATTTGTTTTAAACAATTAAAAACATGTTGATATTAATAAAGTTGACAAGATCTCTTGTATATTAAATGACTGAAACATTGACAGTTTGTTTCATCTTTTAAAGGATTGATGAGGCAAAGGGCGAATGAAATTTTGCATTTATAATGAAAGTCAAATATGAGTTGGCAAAGACATAGCTACTTTACAATTACATCCCTTGAATCAAGGCCAGAATTAACCATGAATTCTGTCAGTAATAAGAAATATTTTGAGAAACAATCATTATACCATCAACAAATAACTGAGATGGTGTCCTTTTGTTACAAGTTCAGTCAATAATTGAAATGAAGCAAGCTTTTCTTTTTGACCATATATACACAAAGCATATTGTTGCCTTTATTCACTGAAATTAAACCATTTTTTGAAAAGCAGACTAATAAAGTAGAGAGGCTTAGTCTGACTTTATAAATTATAGCAGTAAGGAATATTTTGATATTTATAAAGGAGTTAATTGAATGATTCATTTTCTATTTCATCATTATATTGTTATAGCATGTTGATGTGTGATTTAGTTTCCATTAAATGTTGCTGCAAGATTAATCTAGTTTAAGATGCTGACTAGGCAAGCAAAATGATCATTCACTGCAAGCATTTTTATAATTAACTTAGCAACAGAGATAAATAAAGAGGTAATCTTAAAGTACCACAGAAGACAAGATATGACTTGTCTCTGAGGAAGTACATTTTAAAGAGCAATCCATTGATTTATATAGGGAAAACAGATTTTTCATTTGATATTAAAGCATGATATGTTACCCACTTTGCTGATTTTTCAAAAAATTTACATGACAGAAAATGTTGAAGACAGTAAAATGCTTTCTAAATAGCTTAGCATATACTAATTTGTAATGGAAAAATGTGTGAGTGAATGTAATTTTATATACTCATTAGTACGTTTCTATGTACAATGAGATTTCCTTGGCTAGTTTGCTCTAAAACTTAGAGGTCAAATTTAAGAAAAGAGGTTGCTAATTTAAATCCCTACATTTTTTAGCTTGCCTCAAATATGCAAGCACTGTTAAAATGTGTAGTGAGATGTCCAGCATGGGAAAATATCATTAGGCATGATCGGATATACCTTGAATTCCTAGACATATGTTTAAATCTGAAGACTAAATTACTAGGACAAAAAATACATCAAAGAAATCAGCAAACAAAGGAGAGATTCCCAGTCACAGGCCATTACTGCATTTGAACTGTTTCTGGGACATTCCTTATGATCCTGGGTTTTATCTAACAGTTTTTCTAACTAAACCCAAAGAGGAAAAAGGAGCCATACCATGGTAGAAGTTTTCTTCTGACCTTTCCTTGTTTCATTGAGCCCAGATCACTTAACACTTACATATTAATTATTCTCTATTTCTTTTTGTTAACAATAATAGTAGTGATAATTGAATACACTATTTGTACCAGCCATTATTCTTTGTGTTTTATAGACACTAGGACATTTCATCTTATGACTTCCCTAGGGGATAAGTAATAGTATTTTCACAGTATCGTTTTACAGATGCAGAAACCAAGGATAAGAAAATAGCTTACACAACCAAGGTCACACAGCTGTGTAAGTCATGAAGCCAGGATTCAGACCTAAGAAATCTGCTGGAGAGATCAGGCTTGTAATTAATGCTCCAACCCACCCAAAACAAAACAAAATATAGATTCAGACAAATTCTAACCTTACATTTCTTCTGGGAATATAAAGAAGAAACTTAAAAACTTGTGTGTAGAATACTATACACTCTTTAATTTCATGTTTTCCTTGTGTGATCTGTAGTTGTAATTTGAGTCTACTTATTCATATTAGGAAAGTCAGGAACCAGATTTCACATTTCATGTTTTACGTGTACAGGAATCCCTTCTGGCTCTACAACTGCAGAAAGTTAGTGCTGGAGGTTAGCAATTATACTTAAATGAGACTCATTTAAAACAAAGTAAAACTTAAGGAATTTGATTTGGCGATAGGTTATGTTTTGGAGAGTCTTGTGTTCTCTCCAAACCACTCTTTCCTCAGGGAAATTCATTAACAACCAGCCTCGTAGAAGATCCATTGCACATGTGTATTTTGAGCATATACTTGTAGCTATTCTTTCTTTGGAATTTTCAGTTAGGTAAATACTTGAGATAAACAGCTTCATTATTTTCCCTGTGTAACTGAAGATAATTGTATAAATTATTTCTAAATTCTGTATAAACTGTGATCTCCTTGTAATTACCCCAATTAATGTTTTTAATTGACATAATGATTCACTTTTTAGCTTAATACCTGAGGCATTTCCATTAATTCTCTGACATGAAACACATATTGCAGTTGCTCATGGGATGTATGTCTAATAGGGTTTTTGCCCCTAAAGAAGCCTCTTGACTTACAGAATAGGTTATGAAAATTTATTCTTACTTCCTTTGTAAATCTAAAGGCACTTCATTCAAGTATGCACTTCTACTACTTGTAGGAAAGTAAGAAAATTAGATCATTTTTATAATTTTGAAGGTTAAAATTGTGATAAGATAAAAGCCTTTTTGTTTTTCCTTCATAGTTTTTAAATCCATGCAACAGTCATAAAGAAATACTCACCAAGAAATAGAAATAAAGAGTAAAAGTAATACTTCTAGAAGCCTGGCTGACCTAGTATTCCAGAGCATCCTGAATTATCTAACTAAAAAGGAAATAGAGTATAGGGGTCAATAACGAGGGGGAAAAGAATGTGATAGTAATTTAAAAAAGGAAACAAAGTTTATATCTATATAAAGTTGCAGGGTTGGGGAGAATGGGAAAAAATGAGAACCAAGTCATGTCATATTTTGGTACAAACTCTCAATGTTGAATGTGATGATGATGTGTATATATAATGCACCAGTAAAGATTTGAATAAAAAAATCAGTGACTGGTGGCTAAAATTTAAGTTCTTGGGAACAGAGAACTTTGAAGATACTTTAATTGGACTGCAGCCATAGTCCACCATGAGGAGTCTTGAAAACTTCTTTTACATCAGAGATGTCTGGTTCCTGTTTGGCCTGAAGAACCCTCCCTGAAAGCCCGAGAATCTCTTCCAGTCAATGATTTCCTTTACAGTCTGGAAGCACAGTCTATCACAATTTGCTAGCAAGTGCCAGAATCAGGGAAGGCAAACAAATTCAGTTATGGGAATCTGTGAAAATATAAATGAGGAAGCAAAAATAATGAAATATTAGATTGATATACTCTGTCCTAAAATCATAGTGAACAGTAAGAAGTAATGTTTGTAGTTTAACCAAAATGGCTCAAGTAGTTAGTATAGATAAGAGGTTTACATATTGATGGTAACTTTATTAATGGCTACTTACGGTTATCAATAACATAAAACTGAAGTCAAAGATTAGTTTAGTGAGCGTTTCTTCTGAAATAATAGCTAGCTAAAGTCCATAGGAAAATGTGAATACTATGGGACGGTGTGTGTAAGGAAACTTATTTTTTTATTTTAAAAAACAAATGAACTTCTAATATTGTAAAGTATTTATGAAAAATTTGATTCTGTTTTTTCAGACTCAAATTGTTTGTACTAATATCTATAGGCTAATAACTTCAAATTCTGTATCTCTAGATTTGATGAGTTATTATTATTATTACTATTATAGGATTTTTAACCCTTTCTCATTTGCCCCAGGAATACTTCCTGATGCCATGAATTAAAGACCTAATCTTTTCACCAAGTTTTGCAGAAAATATATCATTCTTATTGTTTTTGCACCTTACTCTAGTATATCGATAAATATTAGATATGGAAAATTTTATTTATAGTATTCTTGTTTTAGTAGTGACATTTCCAGTAATTCTCCATTGCTAAAAATTTAAGGAATGCTGTCATCAATCTATATTTTTTCCTTCTAAACAGAAAATAGTAAATGAAGAGAACAATCAGGTTTAGCAGTTCCATTCTGTAGCATGGATGGCCCTTATCTAGTGGAGTAGATATTTTCTGAATTGTGCTAAATGTTTCAAAATAGGCCCCCAATAAAGTGTGAGGTATATTATGTGACAAACCCAGGAGAGGCTTGTCAGTGGTGCTCAGTGTCCTTATGTCTGACTCACTATGGGACCAATCAGCATACTTGAATGCTATAATCCATAGGTTCTTAGCTGTATACTGCAGAGCACAGATATGGGCCATGGCACAGATCCAAGTTTGGATTCCACTGGGCAGCTTCTGTGGAATGATAAGGATACAAAGCATTCAGCCCCTTCCACTTATAACTGGCCTGTAGGAGGTAGAGCTGGAGAAAGGTCAGGGGGAGGCTGATAAGGAGATGAAATGAAATAGACACGAGTGTGGAATTTAGTGAGAAGCACAGTGGGACCATTCTATACACTCATATTCAACGTCTCATCTTCTAATAAGGCAATAAATGAGTACATTATACTCAGTTGTGAGCACCTGGAAATTATCGAAGTGCATGTACTTATTTTCTAAGCAAATTTCTCTGATTGAATCACAATTAATTATTCTTCCTGTATATATCTACCTTCATCACACGCCCATTATAGCACTTCCCATCTGTCATCTCTAAGATATCCTTATCAACTTGACTGAGAATAATCCGTTGTAGTTAATATTGACTAAATATCCGGAGAGTGAACAAATATGTGAATTCTGCAAACTGAATTTATAAATTAGTGTATTCAGTTAACAACATTGTTTCATCATGCTCTTAATATGACCTTATATATTAGATTGCAAATAATTTTAGGAAAATAGTTCAGTATTAATGAACTGCCTGTTTATCATTAAAGCATAATTGTCCCTATAAAATTAATTTTGATCTTTATTTTTTAAGACTGTGTAACCAAAGCAATAACTGATTTTAAGGTAGCTCCAGTTCCCTTTAATATGTATAAGTGTAATAGTTATGTGCTGTGTATGTGTGTTTAAAACATGTTCACCCATTTATTAAATTATTCACTCATACATAAAAATGTTTACAAGGTAAGGCATCAGAAGAAAGGATGTAACTTGGGCCCATAGTGTGCACAAATTTCTTATTTTTTCCTCCATGTTTTTTCTAGTACTTTTATACTTATAAAAGTAGAGTAAGTCTAGAAGTTTCATGAGAGGCTTCAATTTCTGTGTTCCATAATAAAGAGGTTATGTAAAAAGAAGACACATCAGCACAATACTCTGTTCAAAATGACTTCAGTGGGACTTTTGTGTTAGTGAAGTGACTAAGCAGAGACAAAGGAATGCTTAAAATGCCAATTGGGCTTTTTCCTATAGCAAAGATGTACATCTCGATCTGTAATTACTGGAAAAACAGGTTGCAAATAATGCACATCAAATCATCTACCCAGCAAAGGCAATGAGCACAGACATGTACACGAAGGACACAGTGTCATCCTGATAATTTCTCAGAAGTATTTTATCAGATTCCTTTCATCAGAGATGACCACTCCATAATGAACTTGTATGAAACATTGTCTTTAATTAAATGCAAAGGGTAGACATGTAATAAAAATAGACAAGCTAGTCAAATAGCTAACCTGACCATGGATGAAACAAGTACTCAAAATCCTATAGCAAAAAAGTGAGGAGAAATGGCCTCCTGGAGTGATTAAAAATTTAAAGGGGTCAAACCTTTGACTTTTGTGCAAGTAAAACCTTTTTGTTTCTTTTTCTTCACTTAAAATATAGCTACATACTTATGAAGTGTTTGGTTGCTGCCAGCTGTATAGAGAAGTTAAATTTAAATGGACCTCTTAAATTCAAAATAATATTAATGCATATCATTGATTTTTAAAACATGAACAGCATAATTTGGAGCTATATTAATACCTGCCCCAAGTCCTTCAGGCAAGTAGTTTTTTTTCTCATTGTTGTCTCTGAGATAAAATGAGAGAGTACATTTTATAATATATAAAACTGTAAAGCAGAATCATCATTTCAAACTATAATTTCCATGTGTGTGGTAAAAGCTTCAAATCTCTGCATTTTCTAGTGCTTTTAATATATAATAAACATACTTTCCAATTCACCCACTTAAATAAGACAATTCTGTTTTATTACTGTTCCTTTCACCTTTTTCTCACACAATTAAAAAATTATTTTACTTTATACTACAAGTATTTTGTACCTAATATTCACATTCCTTAGGGAAATATGGTACCTGTATGTAACACATCCTGATTCCTTTTCTTATTCCCTCTCTCCTCCCTCTGCCCATCCCTTCACCCCTCTCATCTTGGTAAATGTTTGAAATAAATAATGTTTACATTCGTTGTGTGGGCTTACTTCATATACATAGGACGTCCGAGTCCTTTCTTAAATCCCTATCCCTCCCTTTTACTCCTACCTACATCTAACTCCTTCCCCTCTAAGAATTATCTCCATATGTGTATTATCTTTTATTTCCCTCTTTATTCACTCTAGTTTTTCTCAGACAAGAGAAACAATGTAATATGTAAGCCAATGTGTCTAATTTGATTCACTTAAAGTTGTGGTCCCGAGGTGTATCCATTCTCTTGAATGACTCACATTTATCCTTCTTCTTCGTGACAGAGTAGTTTTCCATTGTATATAAATACCTCATTTTGAATCCATCCATTTGCTGGTGAACACGTGGGCTGCCTTCAAGATTTAGCTATTAAAATTGTGCTTTTACATATAATATCTTCAACTGTTTGGGGAATATACTTAGAAGGGGAATAAATGAATCAAATGGAATTTCTAGTTTTAGTTTTTTGAGGAATCGCCATACCGATTTCCATTCCCATCAACAGGTTAGAAGGGTTCCTTTTCCCCTGCAGCCTCCACAGTATTACTTATTTTTTGATTTCTTGATTACAACCATTCTTTCTGGGGTAAGATGGAATC
This sequence comes from Petromus typicus, assembly GCA_004026965.1. Lineage (NCBI taxonomy): Eukaryota > Metazoa > Chordata > Mammalia > Rodentia > Petromuridae > Petromus > Petromus typicus. Next base: position 18,545 of record PVIR01008331.1, read on the forward strand.
TCAGTTGTTTCTATTTGCGTTCCTCTATTGGCCACAAAAGTTGAACAATTATTCATGTACTTATTAGACATGTTATTTCTTCTTTAAAGTGTCTACTCACTTTGCTTGCTTAGTTTTTGATTGGGTCTTTTATTTTTGATTGTCACAGATTTTTTCTGTGCTCTTTATATATTCTACATAAGTCCTCTGGGGAATCAGTGACAATTTTTTTCTCATTCTCTAGAGTATCTTCTCATTGTTAGTTGCTTCTTTTGTTGTATAGAAACTTAAAAAAAAATTTTTTTAAATATTATCCTACTTGTTGATTCCTGGAAATATTTTCTGTACAACTGCATTTCTCTGATCTTTCAATAGTTTCACGTATCTGCTTTTCTAACAGGTTAACTATTTATGGCTTAACATTTAGTTGTTTTTAGTACCATCAAGATTATATGAAACTTTTACTATTGCTTCTTGTGAGACATTTTTATCATATCCAAAAGAAACCATAAACCCACTAACTGTTACCTCCAATCCTCCAACCCTGGAGTTTTAAACAAAAGCCAATCAACTTTCTACCTTTAAAGATTTGTTTATTTTGACATCTTCTAATCATAATGATATAATGAGTTCTTTACATGATTAGCCTCTTTGACTTAACATAATGATGTTAAGATTCAACCAGGCCACAGAAAGTTTCTGTACTATTTTTTATCTTGTAGTTAAATATCATTCCATCTTATGAACATATCACATTCATCTATTTCTAGAAAGTTTGGTTCAAATACATACCATAAATATTTATGTTTATGACTGTATTTTCCTTTCTTTAGGAAATGAAATTGTTGGATCACTAGTGAAGACATCTAGGCATGACCTTTTCCTTTCTTTTTGCTAATTAAATCTTTTTGCTTATTACATATCAGTTTAGTTATCTATTTTTTCTTACATTAATATCAATAATATTTTAACAAAGAAATCAGTATTTTAATCAATGTAGTCAATATTTTTGTTATAAAATTATTTACATCATTTCTTTACCCTGCTTTTCATTTCAGTAAGGCTAGTAACATTATTCCTCCTTATATTTATTGTTATTATTTTATTAAATTATGCTTTTAGAGTGTTCTATGTTGTTTTTATGGTCCAAGTGGTTTAAATATTCTATTTGCCTGTCAAATTCGTGAATAATTTTTATTCTGTATTGAACAAAGACATTGAAGCTTCCAACAACTATGGAAAAGTTCTACTCTGATGAACATTTAGCTAATTCTATGTCTAATAAATCATTTATTCAGATTCTCCATAAGTCTTTATGTCTACATGAATATGAGTGTCTCCCTCTAACCGATCTCCCTAGGGTTGTCACATACACTTCACTTTCTTGAACAGCCTTTTCAAGTTTACTTTCTCAGATAACATCATAATATGAGAGAAAGAAGAAAATCAAAGAAAGAAAGAAAGAATAATTCAAGTTGGAATCAGATTTGATATTTGAGTCAATATTTGGGCAGATATAGGTTATAGTATGTTATTTAAATGCCAGTGAAATAGTAGAATGTTTATAGATTCATTTAATATCATTTTCCATTAATCTCTTCAGTTTTAATTTCATCGTTAGTCAAAATCTGGTTTGGTATGGACAGGAAGCTGAGAATTCCTCCAAGCATCATGCATTTTATTTTTGGAAATGAAAAGAAACATGCAAGTAACTGGCTTTATCATATATGAGGTCTCTCAGGATTTTATGTCTTTGGTCTTTCAAAAACTAACGTGCATGTTTCATTGGTAACTTTTTCTGAGAATTACATCATACAGCATTGGCAAATGTCTGATGAGATAATTATCACTGGATAGGAAAAGGTACTTACAGTTCAGTCTATCACAAGCAGTAGCTAAAAAAAGGATGCTTTTCTTACACCCTGAGTACAGTTACTTTCTTATTGCTGCCCCCACATCACTATGTATTATTACCACCTTCTTTTGCCTAATGTGTTTCTTTGCTTTACCTGTTTCAAAAAAGACTGGATATTTTTCAGGGAAATCTTTCTTTGTTTCTACTTGTTGCCATACAATAACTCATACATAACAGGTACTAAATAGGTGCATGTACATAAGTGATAATGTGACTTATAGTCATTTTTTAATTATCTAATACATTCCAATTATTCATTTTACAAGACTTGTGTGACTTAAAATAATATTGTTAATATACCCAAAGTAAACTTTGTGTTTTTGTTGTTGTTATGTTATTTTGCTTTTGTATGCAGTGTTTTGTTTTTGGTAGTAGGGCCAGAACTCAAGACTCTTCACTTGCAAGGCAGCCATTGGGGTCACTGAGCTAAATCTCTGGCCCTTTCTGCAGTGTTTAATTATAATGTATAATCATAATTTAATTATAATTTATTTTAGGAATACATTTAGTTTCAAAGTTCATGGTACATTCATTGTCTATGATTATTTCTGATTAGTGTGTTTCAGGTGACTGGGCAAGCTACTTTTCTTCCTTGCTATTTGAATGTCACATACAAAACATTTTGCTGAACCTTAGCAATTTATAAAATAAATTTTTGTTCCTATTCAAGTGGACTCCTTGTAAACTCACCTGTTTGAACAATATTTTTCTGATATTGTCTCCTCTACAAAGCTTCTGATAACAGTGGGCCACTATTCATTGCATGTAACTGAATAGTCTGAAATTCCAAAGCATGTCAAATGTCACATTTTGTCACCATTCTGAAATTCACAGCCAGTTTGCAAGTTAGTACCTTATTTAACTAAGTAACATTACATATTTATTTTTGTAATAGAAAACTGGATTAGGCCTACTTTTTCTGGACTTTATTTTATGAGTAAAATCAAATTCTGCATGTTTTGTTAACTTAAAGAAGAACATAATGTTTAAGCACTTCTGAGGGCACATATTGCATAAGAGCATTATATTCTTTTGCATTATACTGTTTAAAGTATGCTATTGAAAATTATTTAAAAGAAAATTCACCATAAAAGAAAATGAGAGCCAAGTAGAACTACTTTCTTTTTGTTTCACATGTATTTTATCTGTCTTTTATCTAGATGGCTTTTGCTCTGTGGAGGCAAAAGATTCTATTTTTCCTCATTCCTTTTCACTTCTCACTGGTGGGTCTAATTACCTGTGTGGTACCTGTAAATGGGAAACCCCTGGGTTTTGAAACCATCCTCTCAACCACACAAAATAGGAGAAGATAAAGTCTACAGTGTTGTGTTTTGGTTTCACTAGAACAGTCTAAACTCTACCACAGCCACTTTCTAATCATATGATAGCTCAAGTGACTGGATTCCTACCACAGTGGAGTGTAAACTCTCTCTCTCTCTCTCTCTCTCTCTCCCTCCCTCCCTGTTTTGGGCCATTTAGCCACTGTTGCCATTTGTATTAAAACATTATTGCTTTTCCTTTCTTAAGAAACTTCTTAAAATATTTTTAATCATTTCGTATCTTTTGCATACTGGCTTGTTCTTTAAATAGTAATGAATTAATAGGGCATAACCTTTATATTTTGTATTTTAGACAACTGGCCATCATATTCAAATCTTATCTAGGACTTAGCATAGAGGAATTTCATAGCTCAGAAATAGTATCTGTAAAGAGTCTAACACATTTAAGTCAGTTTCATGTATATAAAATCATAGGCAAATAGATTCAGAGATTATACACTACTGAATACATTATTGTAGGTAATTACAGGGGTTATGATGTTCATAGAAATATTTTATCTAATTATAGATAAATATTAAAGTAGACTTCTATAAAATAAAGCAGATGGAGCTGTACAAAATGGCTGCTCATGATGACAAAATTATGACTGTGTTGTACTTTTTCCTGGCTAGAAGTTAAAACTCGCTGTATGGTTAGGCCCAGTTATCTCTATGCATACAGTACTACCATTTCTCTAACAACAGCCTAGGAATTCTGAATCACAAATGGCCTCTGAACAAGCATAAAAATTACCAGAGGAACTTGCCAGCTTCTGATTTCTATTAATTGTGTTTCTACCTTTCCTGAGCCCTAGACTGAGAGCCAGGTGATCATTCTATTTCTTGTTCTCTCTGTCACACTAAGTTAGTCACCATGTTCTGTTTGTTTTGGCTCTAGAACAGAAGTTTCCAAATTCTGATATGAAAAATTCACCCAGATTGCTTCTTTATAAGCTCCCACTGGTCCTCATCATGACAGAATTATACCAAGTGCTCGAGGATATAGAACAGGGGGATGGATTCTTCATAATTATTTTAGATCCACCCCAAAGAGATGATGCAGGAACCAACTTTTAAAAGTCTTTTGCTTCACTGTCTCTGACATTTTTATCATTTTCAACTTTAGTTATTTCCTATTCACACTGGTCACAATACCTTCTTTCTGGTGATCTTAATGCCTGTCTCTTTTTGCCACAAACTTTCCTTTGTAAATTGCTAAAATAATCTTCTGCAAATGCCATTTTTATCACATCACCTTCCTGCTCAAGAATCAGCTACTTCTAACATATCAAGTCTACACTCTTGGCCTATAATTCAAGGTCCTCTATCAACTAGCACTTTTGTACCTCTCTAATTTTATCTTTTCCCCACTGCTCCCTGCCCCAGCTAACTCCAGCCAACTCTCTGTCGTTCCGTGCACTTACTTGAGTGCTCTGAGTTTCCCATCAGTCAGATTGTTGTTGCCTTTCATTTCCACCAACAAATAATGTGTATGTGTTGCCAGTCCACTTACCTCAGAAAATTATTTTCTAATTAAAATTTTCTACCTATTCTTTGAACTGACTGAATGAAAATGATCATACTAGGCTATGCTTCAGATTGGCAGAAATCACAGAAGAACCTCTAATGTCATAAAATAGAAGTGATGCTATTTTTATAGTGGGCCTATGAAAGCAAATTCTTGCCATAATTTTATTAGTCAGATTTTTAATTAAATGGGAAAATACTCCTAAAATACACAGCCTAAACTGGGCATGGCTGCAGATGCATATGATCTCAGCTACTTGGGTTGCAGAGGCAAAAGGAGCACAATTTGAGTCCAGTCTGGTCGGTTTAGTGAGACATTACCTCAAACACAAAATGAAAAAACCCAGGGATGTAGCTCAATCCAAGATCCCAAGTTCAACCCCTAGTAAGACCCTCTCACCCAAAAAGAAGGTGGTCTAAAAGTTTAGTTTGAATAGAGATGTAGAAACTGCTACAATGAGCAATGAAATATGAGTAATTATTTGGAAATAAAGTGAGTAGAGAACAGTAAGGTAACAAATGCTGATATAGAAATGAATTCGGTGGTATAGTCCAGTATTAGGGAGAAATGGAAAATGAAATAAAAGCTTTTCAAAAAAACCCATCATTTAAGTCCTTCCCCAGATATTACTTTGGTTTTGTAAGGACCTTTATCCTACTGTTTTTTGTTTTTTTTTAATTGAAATCTTTATTGGTACATTACATATATACATCATGATTGCATTCAACAATGAGAATTTGTACCAGTATATAACACAACTTATCCTACTGTTTTATAACCATAGCTCACATATCCAGCCAAATGCTGTCTCCTTTAAAGTAGACATTTCCTCAGCTAGTGAGGCAATAGAGTGGACCAGAGATCTCATTTCACTGAAAAGCCACATACATACATAACACGTTCAGAACAGCCAGGTCTACTTCCATATGGGTCTATACATTACGAACTCCTGAATATTTCTATTTTCCATGTTCTTACCAACAATTGGGCTTACCCAGTTTCCAAATTGACTTAACTGAATGGATGATGTGTGATATCACATAATACATCACATTATGACTTGACTTGTCGTCATGTAATTACTGAGGAATTTGTATATCTCTGAGAGCCATTCAGGGTACCTTATCTATGAATACATTCTCTGATAATGTCTGTCTAATTTCCTTGGATATTCCTGATCCCTCTCCTATAGTCACTCTTTACAAGTCATGTTAACCTGTAGAATTAATGCTAAAATACCAAATTTTTGCTAGCTTCCTTACTTTGTACATAACCCACAATAATTTTCTTGTGCACACTTCTGTTGTAGCACCTTAGAAATTGTATGAAAATCATTTATGTGTTTTCTCATAAGATCTAGACTTAAATAACAAAATAAAAATAAATTTCAAAACCTTTTCATTCTTGACTTTTAAGAAATAGCAGCTAAGGGCCGGGGATATAGCTCAGTGGTTCTGGCGCCTGTCTTGCAAGCACAAGGACCAGGGTTCAATCCCCAGTACCACATACAATACTGGGCGTGGAGACTTACCCCAGCAGCAATCAGTACCACATACCACAGTGCCAGGCGTGGTGGCTCACACCTGTCATCCCAGCACTCGGAAGGCAGAGGCAGGAGGATTGCTGTGATGTGAGTTTGAGGCTGAGCTCAGGGCCAGCCTGAACCACAAAGCAAGACCCTGTCAAAAAAAAAAAAAAATAGCAGCTAAATAGAATGGCATGGGGCCATTATACATCTCTAATGATATTTGTTTCTTACTATCCTAAGAGAAGAAGACACCTTCTGTCTTCTAAGATGAAGAGAATCACAAAAAGCTGTTTGGAGCATGCTCAAATGGTCTACAAGACCCTGCAGGGCCTGCAAACCATAAACACATACATCCTGACCCCAGGGAAAGCTCAGAAGTACCTTCTTCCCTCACTCATGTCTAGATCTATGTATACCTGAGAAAGGAGAAGGCCTCCATGGCAAAGATCATATTTTCTGAGTACTTGTCCTGTCTTGTAACATAATCGAGGAGGATTGCAATGGTATGAAGCAGAGCAGAAAGTTCAGAGAAATGGAATCAGATATGCATTTCAGGGTGAGGCAGTTAATATCTTTTGGGTATATCCAGGTGCAGGAGAGACAGTTCCATTAAAAGAAATGGGAAGAAATCCAGCAAGGTTGGCATGGCTTGATGTGGAAAATAAATGACAGACACTAGGTGCTGGCACCACAAGTGAATTCAGGTGAGGATGACTCACCTGCCACAGGGGTGGGGCCAAGATGCAAAGAATCTAAAAACAAGAATATAGAAAGTTGGAGGGAAGTAGGTCTGTCATTAAAATTTAGATCCAAGTCTTTGAAGTGGAGCTTAATCTCATCCAGGAGCCAGAAATACTCCAGACGTAAAGAAACCAGAATAGTATAGACAAAAAACAGCGTCAAAATATATTCTTTTAAACAACATAGAAGTTATGAACTTTACTTGTTTATTCACTGATAAATATTTTTCAGTATCTTTTACTGGATGGCTACTGGTGTCAATCAAATAGATAGCACTGAGAAAACAAACAGAGATGTTGGCCTTTGTGGCACATAACATTTCAGTGAGTAAAGATAGACAATGGGAAACATGTGTGGCAGATGTTGATAACTAGGAAGAGAGAAAATACAACATAAAATAGAAATAGGCACAGTCTGTGAGTGGGATTAGGCTTAAGTCCATGAGAAGTGGCAAGGAAAGTGCCAACTGAATTAGTGAGTGCAGGGGATGGAGAGCAAGCTCAGTCTTCTGTTTAGGGAGAAAGGACAACATTAGAGACCTGGTCCACAGAGGCAGAGATAACATCACAAGGCAGTGAAGATCCAGTAAATCCCTAAACTCGATGGAAGGTGTGATTTCTTTTTTTTTTTTAATTTTCAGTGAAACGTATTTGGAGCACAAAAATATTGTAATGGACTTGTAGTTAAATTATCACCTTTCTGCTGTATCAAGAATGATTAAAGGTGCAGCAATGATGGAAACAGAAGTCAGGAAGCTTCTGCCACGGACTGACTCTGGGACAGTGGTTGCAATCTGGGTGGTGCCAGGAGTCAAAAGTGAAAAGCATTGAAAGCCTGAGTACATTTTGAAAGTATAATTGTGAACAGTTGCTATTCAAGTGGCATTTTTGTGTAGGTGAAGAAAAAACAATGTGCTAACGTTTACATCTGCATCTGAGGCCTGAACAACATCACAAGTGGAGCTGCCATTCATTGCAATCAGGTCTGCAGAGTATAAAATCTGAGCTCCACTTTACAGTGTAATGATAACGAGATGGACAGCTCCAATAGATAAGAGTGTGAAGACCTATGTAAAGCTGGACAGTATCAAGAGCAGACTAAAGATTGCGTGGGTTCTTAGCACAAAGACAAGTTTGTGTTCTTAATTTTGTATTCAAACATGACAATATTTATGTTTTGCACACAAAAGGTCCTCAGAATATTTAATAATTTACATTAATCTAAAAATGAAAGCACATTTTGAAACGATATAATCAATTCCAAACATGATAATTAGATAATAAGTCCTGGCAAATAGAATTATATATTGGCAAATAGTTTTGCTCAAAGACCACACTATATACATTTTGCCATAAGAAATTTCAAAAAGAGGGCCAGGGATTTAGTTCAGTGGTTCTGGCACCTGTTTTGCAAGCACAAGGGCCCGGGTGCAATTCCCTGGTAACCACATGCAGTACACGCCCAGCAGCAATCAGCACCACATAACACAGTGCCAGGCATGGTGGCTTACACCTGTAATCCCAGCACTTGGGAGGCAGAGGCAGGAGGATTGCTGTGATATGAGTATGAGGCTGAGCTCAGGGCCAGCCTGAACCACAAAGTGAGACCCTGTCTCAAAAAAAAAAAAAAAAAAAAAATCAAAAAGAAACCAAGTAATTCCCCAAGAATTATCCTCGAGATGAATGGAAATCTATTTTATTTTACTTTTTTCAGAAATCTATTTTAAAAAGAAGACTAGTTTTTTGACAAATTGAATGTGATATTGAAATAAAAGTAATCCTCTCTGTACTTTATCCCCAAATTTTATAAATTAATGTTCGGACACTTTGGTTTAAGATTATTGAACCACCATTGGTACAAATTTTCAGTGTTGATTGTGATCCTAAGGTATATATAAAATGTACCAATGAAATCATTTTTTTAAAAAAAGAACATGAACATATAATAAATAATAATATGCCATTACTGAGCTTGTATTAGACAAAATTAGTAATTCAATAATTTTAAATATAAAGTATTGAAGGCAATTCTAATTAAGAATTGTAATTGATGTTGACTTTATATAGAAATATACAATATTTTAGGTAGAGCTTTTGCTGGTTTCAACATCCGTGTATCCTTATATTTTAGTCACTGCTCTCAGTAACTAAACACATAAAACAACATTTATATAGTACATAAAATATATTGAATTGATACTAAAAATCTTACATATATTTCAAATTCTGGTGCTTCTAATTTTAGTCGTGTTATTACATAAAAGCAGATCTGCAGATTCCAATGGAAAAAAAAAACCTATCTGTTTTTTCTCAATGTAATATAAACTAAATGAGTTAAAAATTCAAATCAAAGGTAAAATTACCTGTTTATCACAAAACTATTAAACTTTTAGTATTTCTCCATTTTTGAATTAAGGATATCTAAAAATATTCCTGTTGCCTCTGCTAATTATGTCATGAATACAACCTCTCAGCCTTTCACTGAACTTCAGGTTGCTGAGTATCTGCAGTGGGTCTTGTGGCTGGGCAAAACAGTGACATAGACAAGAGTTACACTTAGGGATCTAATATCTTAACTGTTAATTAAATTAGAAAAAAACAGATAATAAGTTAGATGACAGTTCTGTGAAGTACCAGGAAAAAATGGAAATGGACAGAGGACAGCGGGGGAGCCTTCTCTGGGTGAAGTACTGAAAAGGGAAGGAGTATTGTGATAACCCAAAAATGATAACTTTTTGCATGCTGGGTATAATTTTCAGTATTTCATGTCCCTTAAATAATCCCCACAGTCAACTTTTGAGCCAAGTAATAAGTCCATTTTGCATATAAGGAAACTGAGGCACAGGGAAAAGTAATAATTAATAGACTCAAAATTGTTCGGTTAAGATTGAACCCCAGGCAGTTACTTTTGGCTTCCACAAAGAGTGGTTAAGTGCAAGGAAAACACCCTTGGTGAAAGAGACAGAAAATGTCTGGGCTATTGAAGTGTTGCGTGTGTTCTGAGAGCAGGGGCTCTACAATGTGGGTAGGTGCAGTGGGCAGGAACAAGATGGTGGGAAGACCACAGTAGGGTATGGATGGAGGCAGATCATGAGGGACCTTGTGAATTACTTCGAGTCTGTGTCATTTTAGACTTGACAAGAAAGGTGCTTTGGACAAGATTATAAAGGTGCTTCAAATCAAAATCAGAGACATTTTTTGCAGTGGGGGAAAAGGCCATAAGTCAAAATAATCAAGGAAAAAATATTTACAAAAACTTTTAGTATAATTTTTGTGATCATAATATGTTTCTTAAATGACTCTCTGACTATTTTATCTTTTCCCTTCCCAATTGGCCACTCACAAGTCAGTTATCCAGAGAAACATCCAGAACTATGCTTCACTGATCAGCTTGCCATTCTAAGTCCATTCAAGTTGAGCTCACAGTTAACCACCACACCATGGAATGTCTGCTCCTGCCCCCCCACATTGACACCATTCATAACTGTCACTACAGTGGCACAGAAGTTATAAAGGATGAATTTGAATGGCACATTATTATCACAACACATCCTAGTTTACATTGGGGTGATATTTCATCCTTCATTCATTTCCAGACTTCTTCCATTGAAATGTAATATCCATATGGTGAGGGACTGTATTTGATTCTGTACCAAGGAAACCCTGGAAAGATTAAAGCTCAGAATTATTTAGAAAGTAATGAATTAATTTAAACAGGGCCTTAAATAAAACAGGAAGGAATAGTTCCATACAATTTGACTAATATAGCCAGTTTTGAAACAATGACAGTATAGATTTTCTAGGTTTTGATTTTAATATTGTAACAATCCCTGTTGTACCTTACAGCATGGCAGTCGTGATTTCAAATGCTGATATACAGGATAGAAAAGGAATGTAGAGACGACCTTAAGCTACATGTAAATATTCTAGCAGAAGATTTTAGCAATTAATTCTTTAACAAGAAATCCTAAAATGTATGTCTATGATGTGAGCTCATACCTGCATTGATATAAACATTTTTAAGATTCATATTCAAATTTTTTATATAGATGTTGCAGTGCACCTCTTAGAGTTTTCTAGGAGAAGCCTGCAGCCTTGTCTTTGAAAATATGCTAGTGCTTGTTGGAACCTGCACGAGAACTTTTGCTTTGAAATTAGGTCAACATCAAACCAAGTTACCATCTCAGTGTCTGAGAATGTTGCGCTCCTTCGTGATTACCACAAGGACTGTAACAAGGAAGGAGAGAAGCCAATAACCTATTGTCCTCAAGAATTTTTTTTGGATTACAAATATTTTTCACAGAGGAGGGATTTCCTAGGCATCTGGAAAACCTATCTCTGTTATTTGGCGTCCTTTCCTGTGATACATTTACAAGCTGTAACTACTCTAAGTGAAAAATCCCTTAATCACCATTACACGATTTCTACGCAATGACCTAAAATCTGTTACCTCAGATCTTGAGAAACAACTGAGAAAGCAATGTGTTTACTTGTTAAAAATATGAACAATGTTGTCATTAAGAGTTTCAGAACTCTTGTGACTTGTTTTAATATTATATATCTTAATATTAATACATCTTTAATCTATGAACTTACATAATTATTTTAATTTTTTACAAAGTGAAATTGAATGAAAATGAATCCAGAAATAAACTTAAAATTTAGAAAAATGTATAAGCTATTCCACAAGGTGAAATAAATTTTTTATAATTAAGACCAAATTGTTGATTTAATGATAATAGTATGATATTTAGTTCTTCATTAAATTTGGATTTACATTTTTATGATCTTGGAGGTCATAGTTTATTTATGCTGAGTTATTCGCTTTTCTAAATTGCTATTCTGCTCTTTCAAGCATAAAACTGAAAATGTATTTCTTAGTCATACCCTAAATGATGCCAACTGTATTATCAATCCTAAGATTTATTCATATTGTTACTATAGCTAGTGTTTCCATCAAGTTTTGAAAGAATCTTTGAACCGTGCATGTCTGGTTCTTATTGTGGTTCTTTCATATCATGTGTATGCATGTCAGAAATATGCATGACACAGTTCAGAAATACAAATTGAATGACTTTACAGCACAAAGGGCTCATATTTTCCAATGTCATCATTTTACTAATGCACAATTGAAGGAATAAATATCATTTCCAAGAGGTGTGTACCTAGAGAGGGGAAAAACTCAGGTAATAACATAATTCTGAAGCCAGTCTCTGGTTTTCTGTGTTGTTTCCAATGATAGTCTCACTTTTAATAAAAATAAGGTTTAACTGGTCTACATATAGCAAGAGTCATAGTTTTCTCTTTTAAATGCTAGATAATAAATATATTAGGTTTTTCAGGCCATAGAGTTTTTGTCATGAATACTGACATCTTAACGTGAAAGTGTCATTACAAAAGAAACAAAATAAGACCAGGTTTGTGTTGCAATAGAAATTTATAAATTTTTAAATCTTATATAATTCTGACATATCATGACATAATATTCTTCTAAATTTATTTTCAAATTATATTAATAACAGTCTGTGATACATATACAAACCTCTTTTGGGGGACGCTAGTACTTATGTATATTGTATTTTTACTATTTGTAATCCTGTTTTTTTTCTCTCACTTTTCTTTTCCCTCACTTAAACAAGTAATTAGGAGCAGTCCTGGGCTCTAGCTCAGTGACACTGTCCACATTGCTGGCAAGCACAAAATCCTAAATTTAATCCCCAATACTACAAAAAAAAAAAAAAAAAAAAGAAAGAAAGAAAGAAAGAGAAAAGGAGTTCATGGACTGTACAAAATATTCTGTGAGCCAGATTTTGGTTTTAAGTCTTAGTTTGTCAATAGCTGATACTGATTTCTTAGAACAGAAAGATGTTTTTAATCCTGTTGCCTATAACCCATGGACCCAGAGAATGACAAATGAGCATATTTGAAAATTTTCATTCATATTTAAATCTCCCTTTTAAACTAGTAGTTTATAAATCACAAATTATCACATTTAAATATAATTTATATGCATATATACACAAAATATATATTTACCAATTACTTTTAATAGAAAATGAGTCATAATTTTAAAAAATTTGAGTCTACTGGTCCAAAAAGAGAAATTTGCAGATACATGAGAAATTTAAGAATATTCATATAATTTTGCCCAAGTATACAATCATATAATTTACCATCCTCATAAACTCAAGTCATTTAAATAAAGGAGTACAACTGAAGCATCAATACTGTGCTTGAGTCCTGGCTACAATTTGCTCAATAAATATTTAACATTATTACAGCTCACTTAGTAACAGGCTATAAATAAAAAGTGAATTTTCAGAGATACCTAATAAAAGTGACTGAGTTAATTTCTAAGAAAATACCTTTGATTGTAACCCACTGCCCCACATCTCTGTGGAAGGCAAGGTCACAATATTTTGAATAAAAATAATTCATTAGTCCTAAGTATGAGAAAAAATTGATTCCCCAAAACAAAGGATGGCATCATTCCAAACCCCAAGTCTTCTACAATTCCAAAAGATAAAACAAAATTAAATATTTTGTTTTGAGGCACTATCATGAGAGAAATAGCAGCACTCTTCCTTAGTCCACTGCAGAGTGAGTGTTCTGTGTTCTGAAAACTTGAAAAATAGCCATGGGGACTCAGCATAATTGACCTACATATAAAAAGTTTTAATGTAGGAAAGACCTTTATCTATCCTTTATTAGAATATTTTACCTCCAGAAGAGAATATAGGATGATTATTTTCTGGCAGAGGAGAGAGACCTAGAATCAATGAGGAAATAGCTTTTGACAAAAAAGCAAGGAAAAATCCCAGACAGAGGACAACGTGGACTATCCTTCAGAAACCTCTGCATTTTGCAAACTCCATGTGTGAAAAAAGGAGAATGTCACAATGCAAACAAAGTTACTGGATTTGTTCTCAGGTCAATTCTACCCCTAAAAATCTAGAGCCCTCCACATATTTAAGATCATGAATTATAAAACTGAATAATTCATAGATTGGGTTTTTTAGGCATACATTTTGATCATGGTTTTTAGGTGTATTACCTTAAAATTCTGCTTGTTTAGAACCCCTGAGCATAACTTTAAATCAAACACTGCCAGTTTTTGGAAAAATAGCGACCAGGTTTAAAATGTTACTTCACTTTACACATTGAACTTGTTCTATGTTTAAGACTGACAATTGGAAAACAGGTTGATTTCTTATGAAATTTCTCACTAGAACTGCCAACTGAACCCTTTAAACATTATTTTTAAGAGATTATACAAATTGAAGAATATCAGAGAAGAGTCCCATGTCTCTTCATATACTGGGTGCTATTTTTTATGAGTAGCATTCAGTTAAAGGAAAGCCTGTGATAACTCTTTTCATTAATGCCTAATAAAGAAAAATATTTGTAATGCAACTTTAACTTTATAGAAACTGCATTAATCCAGTTCTGGTGGCAAAGAAGACATAGTCCACTTGATTTATGAAACTTTGGTTCACTTCTTTTAGATCAAAGCTCTCACTTATCTAGTATATCTGAATAAAATGAAAAGTTTACTTTTCTCATTGCTGATTTCTATTTTATGGAATATATATATATATATATATATATATATATATATATATATATATATTATGCACTGAAGCAATAAAAATATAAGATGCATAATGCTCTGAGTTGTGTCTTTTCCATTATTGCACTGTTGGCAGGAATGAAAAGAAGCAGACTTGTCTGTTGGTTTTTCTTTGTCCTATGAATCATTCCCAAAGAATGAGCCGTTTGCTGAGGATTGCTGAGGACTAGAGAATGGATCACTGGGCCTCTATTTTCTTCTTTATTTTTTGACTACGTAATTTATTGCTTGGTGCACAGAAAAAGAAGCAAGTGGCAATTTATTCCTGTATGGTGGAAGACATCATTACGTATTTTACTGTTCTCCAGCCATAGTTTTGAAATTTATTTTGAGAGATAAATCTTCTGTTACACACTGTTGCTGAATGACCATGGCATATGTTCCTGTGATTTCAGAGAAGTTGAGGAATTCAGGAGATCATTCAAATTTAAAATGAAATAGCCAAAGTTCATCACCTACCTGTACATAATGCTTGATATACTTCCCCCAACACGTGTCGTCCATACCTAAAGCCTTTTCTTATAGGAACTAGGTTTATATTTAGTCTATATTTTATTGAATAAGCATCCATACATAAAAAGACAGTTTTATCCTTACATAATGCATTTTATGTTTGTGTACATTTTTCATTTAACAGTGGTCCTGTCAATCATTTGTATTTCATTTAATCCTGTTTACCTTATCTCCTGTAGAACAAGAAAGGTGATGATTTCTCAAAGGAATAAAAGCCCCACAATATTTCTCATGTTGACTATTTGTTGATAAAATGTTTTATTTGTGAATTAGTTTTTCAATACTCAGGATTAAATCCATTGAGCGTTCTCCCTGATCTTTTAACATTTTATTTTGTAATAAGATCATGCTAAGTCATTACCTTACCCAGGTGGGGCTCACACTGTGATCCTCTATCCCACCTAATGGGCTAATATCTCCCATCATGTCTAACTGTTGGATGAATTTTTGTCTATCATTTATGTATGTTATAATCAATGTGATATTTATATGTTAAATTTATACATAAATCACCATAGCATACCTTTTTTGCTCATGAAGACTGGACATTTAAGAGAAGTTAGAAAATTTTCCAGTTGTCATAATGATAGTAAATAATCAGCCTGGTATTTAAATCTCAAAATCTTAGACTAAGAAACAACATTGCCTACCTAATTCATGATTTCTGTGTATAAAAATAATTTTATTGAGTAAATTAATAAGTATGATCTCATAGTCTACTTATGATATATAATAGGTTATCAGAAGACAAACAAAATTTACTTTCAATTTTAAAGAACTTCAAATAAATTTTTTATTTCCATGAAATAAAGTTGTCCGGTGTCCTCCAAAAAGAGTCCTTGATAATACCTGACAATTCAAACTAGTTTTCCTCTGTACTGTTTCACACCACATCATTTTTTTTCTTTTCTTTTTTTTTTTTTTTTTGAGACAGGGTCTCACTTTGTATTTCAATCTGTCCCTGAGCTCAGCCTCAAACTCATATCACAGCAATCCTCCTGCCTCTGCCTTCCAAGCACTGGGATTACAGGCGTGAGCTACCATGCATGGCAATATGGTATGTGGTACTGATTGCTGTTGGGCATGAGTCTCCACACCCAGTATTATATGTGGTTACCGGGGAATCAAACCCGGGTCCTTGCACTTGCAAGACAGGCGCCGGAACCCCTGAGCTAAATCCCAGGCCCCACATCATTCATTAATTGTTCTTCATGCTTAATTTTTCAAACACCTGAAACTTCTTCAAATTGCCTTCCATTATGTCAGTGATTATATGGCTCCTTTAAAACCAGGAGTTCTTTTTAAAATCAGATGATGTTTCTGTTTTTACCTTTTTAGTAAAGGTTTAATTCATTATCTGATTTTATTTATATGGCTCAATATCCCCTCAGGGAGTGCACTATCTGACATTTATCATTTTGGAAGACAGAGGATCAAGTAAAATAATGTACAGAGATACTGTGTGAGATCACTTGAAACCTAAGATTGAATTTTCAAGTTGAAATATTCAATTGGTATTCTCAATAATTGAATGGAAGAACCCATGGACACATAGAACATGCAAAATACTATATAGCCCAAATGTATACATTCACATACAGATGATTTTTGTACAAATCATGATAAAGAGTAATTTTACAGCTAGGTTTAGGTGTTTAGAATTTCTACAGTGTAGATTTCCATTTGTGTAAAGGCTCTGAAGAACAATCAGTTTGGTTGCTAAGAGGGACAACTTGCCACTGTTTACTCTGATCACAGCTACACAGTTACTGAGGCCCTTGTCACCTGCAGAGACACAGAAACACTTTCCTCATATCAACTTTTTTGTACTTTTGTCTTGCTGAGAGTTATACTTCACATGAAAACCAAGCACAGCCTTTTCCAAAGCATAAATGAGAATACAGAAGTCCTAGAGTTTCTCAGGCACGGAAGGGTAAGATTTCAAATTAAAATACAATGTTGTCTGCAGCATGCTGCATGCTCATGATCCAGACTTCCATTCTGGCCTGGCCTTGGGCCACTGTCTTTTGCATTCACCATGAGCCAGCTGACAGCCTCTCTCTTTTCTGAGACTCTTAACCTGCATCAGACCTTTTCTATTTGTTCCACCTGATGGTAATCTTCCCCTAGAATACTTTGTCATTCAGACTTCAAATTTAGTGTCATCCCCGAAGATTTCTCAGCTCTCCTTTCCTTCTGAAGCCCTCACTTGTGATTTACACACTTTAAACTCTTAATCTCTTTCTGCATTTATTTTATTTGTATGTCAGTGGTGTTTTTTTCATTACCTGGGTAAGAGTATTTATAAATCTCCAGGAGACCAACAACCTTCTCTCTGACAGACTGTTGACTTCTCAGTGCCCAGAAGATAGTAGGTGCTAAGTAACTGTGTGTTGAGCTGAACTACTGGATATCTCCTGATTTGAAAATCTCAGCAATTTCTGTGAAACTGTAAAACAGGACTTATCCAAATGGATAGATAAGGGAATTATTCTTTCCATTATCCTTTATGTCACATGTGAAGCCAGGCCAAGAAGAGCGCATGGACGTTTAGCGTTTTAGTCATGAGTTTCCATTCAGCCCCCCTTTGGCTCTTGATTGGGTTTACTTTCACACATCTGCTAAAATTTAACACTTAAAAAATAATTCATTTCTGATTGCTCCACTTGTTACATAAGCACAATCCTTGTAAGAACTTCTCTTCTCAGAAGACTTGCGGTAGTTGGACAAATACTTGAGGATTTACTGAAACAATAAACAGATTAACACTACTTCGGTGCATACATCTGTACCACTTTGTTGAGAAAACACATAATTTGCAATTTAAACCACCACGGTTATGCAATATTGGCTGCCTGTTGCAGTAATGCATGGGCTTTCTCAGTGGAAAAAAAAGTTGGAATTCCCAAAAGGTAATTCTAACACTGGTAATCAAGAATAAACTTTTGTTTCTATACCATATGAAAAAAAGGGATTCATTTATAAATTCAAACAGGTGATGACTGGTTCTATATGGACTGACTGAAACATAAATTTAACCTTATATATAATGCCACAATACTCTTGTTATATAGCATTCTATAATTTCCATTACTAATTTTTTTTCTTAAATCTTTATTGGTACATTATGAATACACATCGTCATCACATTCAACACTGAGGGTTTGTACCAGAATATGACACAACTTGATTCTCATTTTTTCCATTTCCCCCCACGCTGTAACCCCACACCCCTATATACATAATTTGTTTCCTTTTTTTCTTTATTACCACATTCACTTTCCCCTCCTTATTTACCCCTACACTCTCCTCCTTTTTAAATATTTTCTATTTCACAATATCAAACATACATATTACAAATCATTTACAACTTCATTTTCTCATGCCAGAGAGAAGATACTATATTTACACATCTGTGACCTGTTTATTTTGCTTATGAAGACATCCTTAAGGTACATCCATTTGGGTATGAATCACTCAATCTTATCATTTTTATCCATTACTAATTTGTTTTAGGGTTGATGATCTGATAGGTGAATGCATGGCTATTTTTCATTTGATCTATTGTTTCCATTTAGAAATTGTTATAAAATAAGACTGATTTTAGAAGATATAACTTTACTATCACATAAATGAAGTTTTTTAGTGTGTGTTGTTTGCCAGTGGCTCTCTGAATAGATGTGCATCACAGTGATGCCCTGTGCTCTGAAGACCTGACAGGCAGCAGAGCAGTGTAGCACAGAGGTCACTGTCACTGGTGGGTCAGCAAATAGGAAAGAAGTGTGAGTTCTGTTCCTGTAGGTGGGAGTGTACATTTGACGATCCCATTTACACTCCCTGACCATTTTCTTTGCTCCCAAGTGTGGGCATTCATCAGGAGTGGTACCGAAGGATACAGTCCTTTTCTAGTCTATGCAATGTCAACTCACCCTACAGTCTTTGGAATTTATTTCAGAAACCTAGCATTTCCAATGGCTTCCTTGTGCTTCAGGAATTGCCTCTCATTTCCGTGTCTGCAATGCTCAGTGTACTCCCAGAAATTAACACGCTGACTAGTGTTTATTAGATTCCATTAATCATTTATTCTTATTTGTTTATTCTGTACTTACCTCTGAAAAACAGATTTTTGTCTTTTAATTAGAAGGCTGTTTCAGTGAAAAGGTTTTGCATGTATCATGCTTTACCACTAATTGACTCACAGTTCCTGTGACCCTTATAGATAACACTTAAATCCTTAAGTTAAACCTGGTAGAAAGTATATTTTATATGAAAAAGAAACACAGCCATGACAGTTATTAATCTAAATTTTATGCATATGACAAGTCAGTGGTCCCTAAACCAGCAGCCTTAATGCATCTTGGAACTTTTTTTAAAATGCAAATACTTAGACCAGTCACAGTGAATCAGAACCTGGAGAATCAGGCACAGAAATCAGGTGATACTGATGCTTGCTGATGTTTGGAACCATTTGACCTCATCTAATAAGAACCAGTAATAATATATATGGCTAATGCACTTTATTATAACAAACTGCGAACTAGGATTTATGTATCTGCTTATCAGTGTGGGTCCCAGCCTTCTAAAAAGACAGTCACAATTGTCTTGCCTTTTCTCTTTCTCTTAATTGATGCACTTGTGAAACAGGAAGCAGTCCTTAGTTGATAAGAGGAAATTGCAGCTTGTGCTCAAATAGATTGTTCTTTGTTTCCGAAATTGCTTGCTGTGAGGTTCATAGCATTCTGGGTGATAATACAGAGAAAGAAATCTTAGTCTTCATCCTATATAGTTCTTATTTAATTTCAGTCTGCAACTTTGAATAAATGAATAAGAACTAATGTGTGATTAGTGTACACATAGTGTTATAATGATACGTGAATTATAACATCCAGTTACATATCTAAGCAAATTAGTTCTCTGAAGAAAAGATGATGGTATCACAAAAAAATGGAGAGTGCTAAACAAGTACAAATACAGCGGGGGTAAAATATTTATAGAGTATTGCCTGCCGTGCAGTAAGTGTTCAATGACTGTGAACTGTTTTAGTATAATTTATGTAGATGTTAAAGAGATAATCTAAACTCATGAGAAAAAGTATGGATAAAGCCTGGCAAATGTAAATACCTATCTTCCAGAGTACATTAGTAGTTTCCAATGTGGGACACTTTTGAATTAAAAGAAAAAGTAACAGCACTCACTTCGGGTAACTTTACAAGTTCAGTTGTCACAAACACATGATATGGAGTTATTTTTTAGCTTTTTTATAATATAAAATTTATCTTTTAATGAATAAGAAGAAAAATTTATACTAATGGATTACAGTGAAAATTTTGATACATGTGTACAGTGACTAATTTTAAATCAAATGAAGCATATCTGCAATATTTCCATAAACACTTATGCTTTAACTTCGGTGAGCAATTTTCAAAATCCTTCTAAGTGTTTTTTAATATACAGTGCATTGTTGTTGTCCATAGTAACAATATTGGAAAGAGTACACCTGCACCTCTTGCTCCTAACTTTAACCCGTGCCCATTGATCTAACTTTCCCCACTTATCTCAAATAATTTTTCTGTTCCCCATTTCTATGGGATCAGCATTTATCAATCCATGTATGAATAAGGTCAGTGGAACTTGTCTTTCCGTGTCTGGTTTAATCTATTCCCCTTCATATAATCACTGATGAGGAGATTTCATTCTTTAATATGGACAAACACAATTCCATGAATAGAGATTATTTATGCTACATTTTTAGGAATTAAAGAGAAAAATATTAAATATGTTTGCTCACCTGATTAAGGTTGAATCATCAGTTCCATTCTTTATTTATTTTATTATTTTTTTCTTTTTGAGACAGTGTCTCACTTTGTAGTTTGGCTGGCTCTGAGGTCAGCCACAAACACACATCACACAGCCTCAAACTCCTGCCTCTGCCTCCTGAGTGCTGGGATTACAGCACTGTGGTACGTGGTACTTGCTGCTGGGCCTGTCTCCACGCCCAGTATTGTATGTATTTACTGGGCGATTGAACCCAGGCCCTTGTCCTTGCAAGACGGGTGCCAGAACCACTGAGCTAAAACCCAGGCACAGTTACATTCTTGATTAGATTGTAACATGTTATTTTTTTTTTTTTTGTAACATGTTATTTTAATCACACTTTTATTTGCCTTAATTCTGTAATAATTTTGTAGAGAGAATTCCAGCTATTAGGTGCAAAATCCCAAATATAGATGAGATACTAAATATAACCAACTTCAACATGTAACTTAAATTTTGTAGGGATAATAATATGATCAATTTTGCACAAAAATGTCTGACTCCTATTATGTATATATAATCAATAAAATATGGTGTGATAGTATTTTATTATAGTGTATTGCATTACTTGTTATATGATAAGAATTATATGTCCTGTACCAGCAACAATGTGTGACATTTAATAAACTTCACAATATTTGATGGATAAGTAAGTGGAAAAATGAAATGATTTATTTTATTATTGCAAACAAATTTGTTTAGAACATAAGTAGAAAATTAAATTTATCCCCTGTGCCCGAAAAATAATGTTTCACTAAACAGTATAGATAATTGCAAAATTTTTCAGTAGATTCCAACAAGACTTATGAGATTTAGGCAATTAATTAATAAAATATGGAGATTTAGAAGCTTGGAAAATGAGCCAAGAAACTATTTCAAAACTTACACAAGAGATAATTCTTTAAACTAGGGAATTGTTGCTAGAGGGAAGAGAGCTATGAAACTAGGAAGAGAACTAATGTAATATAATTTGCAAAAGACTGACCTTAAGAAATGGGAGAGCTGTGAATACAGAGAAATATATTTTGCCTGGGTTGAAGAATGATGTCATCCTGAAAATAATATGTGAATAGGAAAGCATTGGTGCATGTATATAATGCAATGTTCTGGCTGATATAAAATCAGATGGTTTATTTGTTCATAGAGAAATAAGAATGAGAACATCAGAAAATGTCTCTTGTTTAATTGTAGGAATAAAATATAGCTTTAGAAACTTGGACTATAAGTGTAGTTATATATGAAAAGGAAGTGTGTTCCAAGGACTCAAAGAATGTGGTATGCCGTTATTTTTTCTCTTGCATGTTCCTTAGTATATTGAAGTAGCAAAACATCAGTACATTGTGCTACACTCTAGGGGACAGATGATCCTTATACATGATCATTATGCTTACTGATTTATTTCATCTCATAATGGCATAATCTAGCAAAAATAATGAAGATGCCAGGTGCATTGGTTTGTGCCTATAATCCCAGCTCTTGGAAGGCAGAGGCAGGAGGATTGCTATGAGTTCAAGGCTGGCCTGGACATCATAGTGAGTTCAGGACAAGTCTGAGCTAAAAGTGAGACCCTGTCTCAAAAATCAAAATGTAGAAATTAGAAAATAAATAAAAAAGGAAGATGCTTCATAACTCTGGAGAACTGTTAATGCTTTCTTTACTTCATATTGAATTTGCCCAATTCATTCTCTCTCCTAACCTTCAGGCCACATACAGAATAATGTCTCACTCTATAGGATTACTTTATGCCATGTTCAGCCTCTAAGAACTTAAGGAAAAAAAAAACTTTAATAGGCTCTCAATACTACACCCATACATATCTCCCAAAAGAGTGTATTTCTTATCAGGGGGATTTTTTTTATGTCCTTAATAAATGTATCTTCATGTCGTATCCTTTATTTTATCTGTGTCTATTCTGAAAAATTTCTTGCTTTGATTTCTACATTACCAAAGTTCCTCCTCTAAAATATTCCAGTTAAATGAAAAACATGCTTTTAATATGTCCCCTATGTCACTTCTTGGCCTTTGGGATAAGATCAAGTGTAATGTTTTTCCTACACTTTACACAGAGAAAAAGATTGACTTTGAAATCCACAGTATATTCTTTTAACATTTTAACCAAACTTTTCCAAACATTACTACATAAATATTTCCAAAGTATTGTATCTCCATTCTTTCCTGAATCTTCAATGAAGATTTACTCTGTCACTATAAAATGTTTCTTCCTGTCAAGAAATCAACACCCACTACCAACAAGCATCATCCTGGTGCACATAGCTCAGTCATATCCTCTCTTTCCTGTTCCTTTTCCCTTCAACTTCTTTCCCAACTCCATGTCAGTCATCCTTATTACTCTTTTGCTCACAAACCTTGAAAGTTTTGAGTACTTCTAGTACATTCAGTGGGATTCCTCTCTATTACCACTCTTTTGAAGATCAAATCCAAACTTATAATCCCAAGTGCTGCTAAAGTATTTGTTGGTGATTGACAAAGGCATATCTCCAACCAAAACTCCTAAGAATGTGAAGTTTGTATATCTATCTGCTTGACAATTTCATTTAGATTTTGATAGATACTTCATACTGAATGCACCCAAATGAAGTTTCTATGAACTGTTTTTATCTCAGAAATGAGAATTTTATTTTCCTTGTTAGTGAGGCAAAAAAATCAAGGATTCTTCTTTGATTTTTCTCTTTCTCTTATTTTTCCTCCGACTTCTTTCCTTTCATATCAACCTCTCTACAAGTCAGGAAATTCTGTCTTCTAAGCTGAGAAGATATCTCAGATTTTGAAAAATGTCACTACTTCCCCCAGTAGCAGTCACTATAAATTCTTCTCTGATTTATTACAGCAGTCTCCTAAAATTCATTAACCCTATCCCTAAATTAAAATATATTCTTCACCCAGCTGTCAGAAATACTTTTTATATTATATATACATATATATACATATATATGTGTATATATTAAAATTACATAATTACAATTGTATACATACTTATATATACTATATATGTATGTATATACTATATGTGTGTGTGTGTGTGTGTGTGTGTGTGTGTGTGTGTGTGTATTGTCAGGTGGCATCATCCTTCTTTTTAAAAATACTTATACATTCCCAAAATTTTAAGGCATGAGGCAGTCTTTACAATGACTATAAAAATCTATATGATCTTCCTCCAACTATTTCTCTGTTATCATCTTTATTCAAGAACATCCCTTATGAGAATTTTGTTACCCATGATCTACAATATTGAATTTTCAACTCAGTAAGTTCTCATTCTGCTATCCTACTTAATTTTACTTTCTTTTCAAATATTTATCACAATGAAGCATACTATATGCTTACTTGTTCATCCTATGTCATGGCTGTTATTGTCATTAGAATTTAAACACCAAAAGTGTGGTGATTTTCATGTTGTCTTTGCTGATCTATTCCAAGGACCCTGAAGAGTGTGTGAGCTTGAAGAGTATTTCACGGTTCACTCCATGCAATGCCTATTTGTTGAAAAAAGAAATTAACAGGTTTTTCAGATTGTGATACATCCTGCCTTGCCTTCAGGGCCTAGAACTGCTTTTGCTATTCTGGATCCTGTCTAGTTCTAGATGGATTTTTGGAACATTTTCTCTAACTCAGTGAAATATTCCTTTGGATTTTCAATCAAGATTGCATTAAATCAATGCAAGAGTTTTGGAAGTATGACCATATTTAGTATATTGGTTCTACTTACCCAGCAACAAGAGATGCCTTTCCATTTTATTTTTTCTTTTTAAATTTTTAATCTTTATTGATACATTACATATACACATCATGATTGCACTCCATAATGGGGATTTGTACCAGTATAAGACACAACTTAATTCTCATTTTTTCCCATAGCCCTACCCACCCTACCACCCCCCCATATACATAAAATTTGTTTCCTTACTGATATCCTCTTTGATTTCTCTTTTTTTTAGAATGCTTTAATTTTGAGAATATACATCTTTCACTTTTTTTATTAGATTGACTCCTAGGTATTTTTTTGGGCAGGGTGCTATTATGAGAGGAATTATTTCAGCAATTTCTTTTAAAGTGAGTCTATTGTTCGAATGTAAGAAAGCCATTGACTTTAGGGAGTTGACCTTGTCAAGCTACCCTACAGAATATAGTTACTAAACCCATAATTCTCTTGGTGAAATTTTTGTGGTCTTCTATGGAGAGTCTCGTCCACAAATAATGGCATTTTAACTTCTTTTCCTGTTTTTATTCATTCCTTTTATTTATTTTTTTCTTTTCTAATTGCTAGTGCTAATGTTTCCAGAACTATACTGAATAAGAGTGGTGATAATGGACATCCTTTTCTTATTCCTGATTTTAATGTGAAAGATCTCAGTTTTTGACAATTTAGTATAATACTGGCTGTCAATTTTTCATAATAGCTATTATCAGGTTTAGATAAAGTCTATCTATCCCAATATTTTGTAGAGTTTTTAATCATAAATTCTTGCTGGATCTTGTCAAATGATATTTTGGATCTATTGAGATGATCATGTGGTTTTTGTCCCTGAATTGGCTATTATAATGTATTGCATTTATTGATTTATATATGTTGAACCATCTTTGCATCCCTGGGCTGAATCCTCCTTGGTCAGGATGTATGATCTTCTTGATAGTTCTCTGTATAGTGTGTGTGAGAATTTTACAGAAAACTTTTACACCTATGTTTATTAGTGAAATTGGTCTGTAGTGCTCTTTTCTCGTTGGGTCTTTCTCTGTTTTCATAATCAGGGTAATGTTTGTTTCCAAAAAAGAACTTCAGACTATTGCTTCGCATTCAATTCATTAAAGAGTTTGAGAAGTTATGGGATTAGTTTCTCCCTAAATTTCTTATAGAATTCAGCAGCCAAACCATCTAGACCTGTCTTTTTCTTTGTTGGTAAGTTTTTAATTATATTTTCAATTTCATTGGGTTGTTAAGAATTTTTATGACTTCTTGCTTCAACTTTGGTAATTCAGATATATATATATATATATATATATTTATTTATTTATTTATATTTATATATTCACATATATAGTGAATATATATAGTGAATATATATATATATATATGAATCTATCTATTTATTCTATGTTTTCCATTTTACTGGAGTACAGATTCTCAAAGTAGAAGTTGATAATCCTCTGGATTTCTGCTGAGTCTATTTTAATTACATTCTTTTAATTCATAATGAAATGAATTTCAGCCTTTTCTTTCCTATTATTAATAAAGTTGGCTAAGGGCTTATCCATTTTATTTACTCTTTCAAATACCTAGCTGTTGTTCTAGCTAGTTGAACAGCTAGTTCAACAGCTGTTGAACTAGCTTATTGATTTGTTTGTAACATTCTCTTGGTCTCCATGACACTGATTTCTACTCTGATCTTTACAGTTTTCTCCCTTGTACAGGCTTTGGGTTTATCTTTTTCTAGGAGCTTGAGGTTCATCATTAGGTTATTTATTTGAGCTTGCCATGTTTTCCTAATATGAGCATTCACTGCTATGAATTTTTTTCATAGGACTGATTTCACTATATCTCATAATTCTGTAATGATGTATTGATATTATTGTCTCATTGAATAAACTGATTTATCTTTTATTTTCATCTTTGACTCAATGGTTCAAAAGGGTGTTGTTCAACTTCCATGTTACTATTCTTGGAATTTATTTTGCTATTGATCTCCAATTCCATTGCACTGTGGTCTGACAATATACAGTATATTATTTGAGTTGCTTTACTTTTACTATTCTATGAGCTAGCATATAGTCTATTTTGGAGAATGAAGCATATGCAGCTGAGAAAAAATGTATATTCTGATTTTGTGGGGTGGATCACACTGTAAACATCTATTTGTAAAATGTTTGGTTCAGCACTAATATTTCATTATTGATTATTTTGGTCCAATTTATCTGTCTGTTTTTGACAGTGGAGTAGTAAGGTTTTCTAGTTCTATTATATTACTGCTTACTTGATTTTTCATTTCCATTTATACTTGTTTTGTAGAGTGTGGTACACTAGCATTTGGTGCATGTATATTGATTATTGTGATCTCTTCATCTTACATTGTTCCCTTGACAAGGATGTAGTGAATGTCTTTGTCTCTCTTAATTAATTTTGGTTTGAAATCAACTTTGTATGCAAATAAGATAGCCACTTCTGCTTTTTTATAGGTCCCTGTTGCATGGAAAATTGTTTTACATCCCTTTACTTTAAGTCTCTGGATTTCATTATTAATTAAGCATGTTTTTTGAATACAGCATATCTTTGGATACTGCTTCTTAATCCATTCTTCCAGTCTATTTCTTTTGATGGGTAAATTGTGGCCATTATAACACTGGTAGTCATAACATATTTATTTATTTACCTTGTTTCAATATTTTTGTGGGATTAACTCCTTTAGTTTTTGCTTATCCCTCTTTTTGACTTAATTTTGTGCTTTCTGTACTGACTTCACTATATTTGACCTCAATGAGTTAGACCTTCACTGTCATTTTCTAGGAAATTCTTTAGCAATTTTGGAAGTGCGAGTAATCCTCAAAGAGCCACTGGATTGATTTCTCGTGGTATCTTGCTATTTTAAATAAATTTTTTCCCTCCCTGGCCACTAACTGCCATCCTATCTTCTATGTCTAAGATTATGTCCTCACATTCGTTGGTTCTACTGCACAGAATTACAATAGAGTTTTTAATCTCCTAGGTTTCCATTTTAATATGTTCATTAGATTCTATTTTTTTCTTTTCCTGTGCTGGGAGTCCATCAAGTTCCTGAACTTATCTATTTTTTAATCTGTATTTTCAACCCAGTCTCTATCTCTGTTGTTATCTGAGAAATTACTTCTGATTTCTTTTCCAGATTCTCTTTTTCTGTAAGTTTAAGGAATCTAGGTGAATGTGTTCCAGATTATTTTCTCTCACCCCCTGAAATTCCTTTCAATGATCTGAATTTGTGTCTTGTTTGAGTTTCTTCTCATTTCTGTTTTTATGAGGAGCCCAGGACACAGTGGAACAGGATGAGAGTAATAATTTTAAATGTCACTCTTATCACATATTTATTCAACAAACAATGTGTAAGCAACTATTATCCATCAGTAGCTGCTCTAGGTTCTGTGATGAGTCTCAAGAATCTTGTATAAGTACTGTATTTCTTTAAGCAAACAAATTATAACCCACTATATTAATAAACAAGTGATATAAATTGGTGGGACTTTTTCCCTTGAAATGAATACTACAAGCAAATAAATTGGAAAAGATTAATAATGGGATCTATATTTAGCAGTGATGGTCTAGAAAGACTTTAATCTGGAGGTCACAGTTGAGATAAGAGCAGACTATTAGGAAGGATGTTGGACTACTCCAACTAAGGAATGATGATTGAATCTTTTCATGTCAGTGAAAATAACAAAATATGTTTAGGTATGAGAAATAATTTGAAACTATCATTTACAAAATGTTCTGATAGTAGTTACATATGCTAAACTGAGTTTGAAAGGCATTTAAAGCAAATGTTGCTAAAGTGATCAGAAGACATAATTAGGTTTGGAACTGTTTTTCTTTCTGAAAATGAATTCAGGTTCATACAAATAAATCTAAAGCGAAAGTGAGGGACCTAGAAAAGATAGAGATGGGTAAATTTTAAATGCCTAGAATCAATAGAGTGTACTTGTTCGGATAATACATATAAAAAATAAAACAAGGCAACTATGGATCAATTTACATATTAGATAAGGAGAGAGAAACAAATAGTATTTTCTGGGCAGTGTATGTAGCAGTTGTTATCAGAATCGGTATCGTAAGATGTCATTTATGATGGCAGTTCGATATCTTACTACTGTGATAAGGGACTGATAACTGATGTGGTGGAATGAAGATAAGTCAATATACTTACCTTAGATTTGGTATACTAATCAGATTTTCAAGGCTGGAACTCAGAGTCAGACAGAAAAATTTTGGATTTATATTCTCAGTATTGCTTGTAAATTTTGGAAGTAGATCTCAGGAATATGGTACAAGTATTTAAGGCACTTTCTCCTCATAGTGTTTGCCTATCTATTCAATAAAGCTGACAGCATGTATAAGTTTGATGGTTTCATACACGTAAAGAAACAAACCAGTTTTCCCAGGCACAAATATCCAGTTGACCTAATGTCAACATTTAAAAGTAATTCAACTCAAAATTAATAGTGGTAGGCATACAATGGAATTTCAATTTTGTATTTGTTTCTGTTACTCTGCCTGGGTGCATTATCTCTTCATATTATGCTATTAAATGTTGTTGCATACCTTGTCAAATAGTTTAAGCTTTTTTTTTTTTTTCAAAATACCTCTTATGATCTGTCAGTTCACTAGTTTAGAGGAGAGTAAAATGTAAGATAATTCTTCTTGCTAATCCTAGTAAATCTGGTATCCCTCAGCTACTGCTCATCACTAAATGAAAAGTTCCATTAACTCAGATAGAGATCTCAATGCCCAGTATTGTCAACATTATCAAAGTGCTGCCCAGATACAAAGTAAATGAAGATGTCCCGATGGCTTGTGAGCCATTAGTCATGAAGCAAGCTTGATGTATCAAACCAAGAAAATAAATCAATACTAATATTTTCATCTGGAGTCTTCCAAAAATTAATTGTAAATGGCAAAGTAAGAAAACCCCAACAGAGGCCACTGTACACTTTGTTCATAGTTTGGTCAAGATCTCTAATTTTTTTGTAATATCAATTAAATTGATAACAATTAGTAATGTCTGAAAGTAGTTTTCCAAAACTGCATGACAAGTACTCTTCATAAAATCATCTTCAAACACAGGCTGCCATATTACATTGGGCAAATAAATACATTTTGAAATAACTTAAAATAGAATTGCATTGGTTTACAGCAAGAGATACCCTTCAGTAGCCCCTGAGTAGCTGAAGTTTCCACTTCAGGCTTTATCATAGTGCCAGTGACAAGTGAGGTGCATTATTTGGCTGATCATATGAAGCTATGGAATATCAAAGGCCAGGATCCCAGGAGAGGGAAGTGAGGGAACATACTTACTTACACCATGATGAATAAGGTTCTTCCATACCAGCAGCTGCCAGACAGATGAACAGCTTTGAACAGATTCAGGGCCCACAATATGAGCTGGGCCCAGAACTAATCACATCTAATTAAAACAGACACGTCATGGTCCCATAGTGTTGACAGGGTAGGGATTCCTACAGCTTTAAATGAGGCATGTTATAATTAGTATCTAATTGAAAATCTGGAAGTGATACAAAACCTTTACCCTTCAGGGCCATTGACAAGGGCTGTTCAGGTCCTGGTGTGCACCTTATTAGGTTGTGAATGCCCAATTTGACATCTGTGTTAAAAAAAAAAAATCTTAGCAGCTAGCAACACAGTTAAATACAATCAGAAGAATACTTTTTAAATTCACATCTGCTTATATGTGACTCAGAGTTGTACCGAAATTTTGGACTTAGATTGTATTTACAAATAAAATTTTTATAATTATAGTGCAAGCATTATGACATGAGTCCATTAAACAAAGTTTGGGTAATTTCCTTGGCACAATATATTTCATTAAATAATACTGATATCTATAACTTGGAAATATGCTCATCCAAATTATCTTCTTTTAAATCCATTAAAGAGATTTGTATTTCACAATCTCATATAGTATTTTACAATTTTCTTTTTCTTATATACCCTAGTCATTCTTAAGACTACTCTGATTAAAATGAAATATATGTTTTGTTTTGTTTTTTCTCTTCCATAAATTTCACTAATTTACATTTGGGGTAGCGCTCCTCTGATGTTTTAGATGCATACTCCTCCTTAAATGTCTTCCACAAATTTCTCTTCAGCTTTAAAAATTGCTCTTTTCTTCAATTCAATACAGCCAACTTTGACTATTGTTTAATTTTTTCAATAAGAGAGTTTTGTTTAGATCTGATTATTTTATGCTAATGTTAGTGAAAATGCAAGATACCACCAAAAAAATCTATGAATGTTGATGTTTTGTCATCTTATCGATTTTTAATACAATCCTAGAGAAGTAAAATTCAAAATGTCAAATAACAGATTCAGGGACAAATAACATGCTTGCTTCCTCACTCCATTCTGGTGCGCTCTCAACTTTCATTTTATCAGAGTGGGTCTTTTAGGCAGAGTACATAAAATCCCTTTAACTTCTTGAGAGTCTTTGGTTTCTTTTCCTCTTGTTGAACCCTTTGTGATATATATGTTAACAACTTATCCTGCTAATGTCTGTTGCTGCATACAAGCAAAGAAATTTTGTCTTATTCGCTCTTTCTTAGCAAACTTGCGCAGAAGAGGGTACATAATAGGAACCCCAGTGAATGTGTTCAGTGATTGAATCAAAGAAATCTAAAGTTTATGCCTGCCATTTTTACAACTTTTGGTGTAAAAATTAAATATTGTTTTTAGGGACTAAAAATTACTCACTTCCATTAATTATGTATGTGGAAGTTTCATTTCCAAGAATGAAAGATGTGATTTTCTTTCAGTTTTACTATGTAACCTAAGTGCTTTCAAGTGTAGAGTTAATTGACTGACTTTTATATAGACTTTGAATTATTTTCCTTACAAATTTGTTGTTTATATTACAAATAAAAATAATATAATTTCTTCTTTTCCAGTTACAATGATAAATATATTTCTCAATGGGGCAATTATTAGGCGCACTACAATAAAATAATGTAACATGCTTACTGAGATAAAACATTTGTTGCTATCGAAACATGATATAGAGAGGGTTTCCTTCCTGTAGCCATCAGCTTGTGAGAATTTATAGGTGTGAAATTAACCACACATTCTAGAAATACTTTATGGGCAAGATATTCATTGTTATTAAGAAAATAAAGGAAAGTGAATTTAAATCAGGATTATTGATTTCAAATATGATTATTTCTATATATGAATATATTATTTAACATAATCTCTATTTTTTTTGTTATTGTTGTCATTCCTATTGATATACAGCTTACTTCCTAAGCAGATCAATTCACAAGAGGGAGTTTTTATAATGTTATTAATCCAAACCAAAAAGAAGATTTATGCTATTTTTACTCTCCTCTGATTCCTCGTGAGCTTCTTGATATTTTAAGGAGAGATTCTGTGTCTTTGTAAGTGGCTCATTATAAAAATAGCAAAATTCTAATGAGTCATAATATTTAATATATTTTATATTATAAATGTATTTTGCTTTGACTGTAATTTTTCTCTTAAAAATGACATTAACAAACTCATATGTATCTGAGAACCAAACTGAAGGAAGTGTCAAGGAATTAAAACCTCTTTCAAGTGCTCAGGAACACAGCTCATTTCAGTTATATTCCAGGGATACTTTGAAAGGCACGGACCTGTTTTCGGTGCAACACTTTTCAGAGCTGTTTTTACAGAATGGCAGCTTGAATTTCGCCAGATGTGAAATCCCTTGCTTGTGTAAACACATTCCCCCCACCCCCCGAAATGCATAGGGTTTTTATTTCACTTTTAAAAAGAAGCAAAGGGAAGCCTGTAAATGGATAATGTCTTGGGTTGTACTGGGCATCACAAAGGGCTCCAGAGCTCAGATACACGGAGATGATTTACAGTCTGAGGTAAACAGATCGGCTCAGATAACAGTGGCTGATCGATGCACCCATCTCTCCCACAGGAAATATCTTGGGAGGCAATGGAATGACTTCTGCAAAAACTTCCTTGAATTCTGAGCCTTCCTGACCTTACTGCCTTCTTTTGCCTAAGGAATAAAGAACTAAGGAAATGAATGTTTTTTTTCCCCTTTACTTTTAGAAATTCTTTCTAGCTTTCCTTTTCTATACATTTCTACATCAGAGCACAACAGTTCACTGAACCTTCTGACTTTTTCCTTTGAGTAATCTCTCTCATAATAAATTCTGAACTCTGAGTCTATGTAAATGTAGAAATATTTATTTGATATTTCTAGAATATTATAAGCAATTTAAAATTATGTTTCCCATAAAGGCTTAATGTTAGCCTTTAACTGTTGCTACAAAATGCAAATTGCTTTACTATTTAAATATTTTCTCCATCCCTTCTGAGAACTTATTTCAAGAATTTCAAACTGCCTTATAACTTAGATGACCTGGTGAGATTGTCCTATAGAATTCTGTGATTCTGGAATGAAAGAATACTCTATATTTATATCTTGATAAGGAAAGAACTCAAAAAATAATGCATGGAGGTTGAAATCTGAGCCTCCACATTTTAAGGTCAGTTCCACTTATTTATCTCCTATCTTCTCCCTTCTAACAACACACTCTTTCAAGTACATGAACACAACTTTTACAACCACCTTGCAAGATGCATTCATAAACTGCAAGTTAAAAAAAGGTAGCATTAGTAAAATAAATTCAAACAAAGAATTTTGAATATGTCCTTTATTATTTTTGTATATTTTACTGTTAAAAAGATTTATATAATAAATATCATCTTGCTTATTCCTCTGACAAAAACTATCTCAGATTTATATCCTGTTACTAATTTTGAGCATCTGAATTTCTGTTTCAGAAGGCCTTTGGTGATTAAATATGCTGAAGGTGGGTTCTGAATTTGACACTCACTTCCAGCTGCTACCCTAGAGTTCCTCTATTTTCTCAACCTTAAAATACATTTCTTTAAACTGTAACATGTTAAATAAAGAAAATAGTTTCTATTTCTTAAAAGTCAACAATGTATAATTTTCTTTCTACACAATTGCATGTTATTTTTAGGTCAACATTAAAAGTAGAAATATTTCATTTTGTATTATTCTATTAAATCTGCAGAAAATTTGGACAAGCCTTAATCTTCCTTATTTTAACTTCCTCATAATTATCTCATAAGAATAATTTTAATCCCACAGAATTATTGTAATACGGTAAACTGAAAGAATGTGCAATACAGACCTTTAAATTTTAAAATAAATTATTTGTACTTGAGGCAGACTTTGGAAAATATATTCGACAATGTCTCTTATTTTGTTATTTTTATTTTTTTGCAAAAGATTGTCCTTTCCAATTCTTAAATATGAAAGAAGGATTAACTTTCCATCTTCCTTAGAAAATGAATTAGAATTTGTTGGTAAGAGATTATAAAATGTTGAATAAAAATAAAGTTAGAGCTATCCCCAAAGAAAGAATGAAACACAAAAATTCTGCACATACTCGGTGTTGGCTAGAAGGTGGGAGCAAGGAGCTCACATATATTTTGGGAGAAAATGTACATTTTTGGAAAACTATTTAGTACCTTCATTAGAAGAAACAATTTATTACTAAATGATATTCTTATTCCATTTCTAAATATTTATCTGAGGTAAATAAAATCATATAACTGTGTAAAGAATATATATATACATATATATACATTAATATTCATAGCAACATTAATTATAATAATCTAAATTTAGAAATAGCTCAAATATCAGCTTGTGAATGGAAGTAGAGTATATTCATTTAGTTAAGTGTTACTTAGCAATGAAAATACTAAATAATATATACTAAATCATTGGTAAATCTTCCAAAATTATTATGTTGTGTAGAGATCAAACACATAAATATATATCACGTAACCAAATTTATGTAACACTTAGGAAATGCAGAATGATAACTTGTGATAAAAAGTAGATTGGTAGTTGCTTAAGGTTGGAGTGAAAAGTGTCAAAAAATGTGAAAAGATATGAAAAACATTTAAGGGTAAAAGAAGTGTTCATTATCTTGATAAATGTAATAGTTTTATCCGTTTTTAAGTAAATCAAACTTTACCAAATAAACATGTTAAATATGTGCATATTATTGTATGTCCATGGTACTTAAACTTTTATTTCTTTAATAACTTGTGTGATCACTGCATGAAATCTTATCATTTTGGGGGACCCACATATGCTTCTATTACTAATTCCAAATTAACTATAATTTTTTTTTGATGTTACTTCACTATCATGATAGAATAAAATCATGAGGGAACAAACAAATTTAGATTAATGACTCCAACTTTTTTGTTTTAGTTAATTAATAATAGCTTGTTTCTAATACATTAGAAATTGAAGAAATTTGATATCTGAAATGTAATTTTTATTTATTAATTTCTTAAGAGAAATTGTTTATTGTTAAGATAAATTAGACTTTAAAATTCGTGAAAACTGAAAGTATGAAGAACAAATGACCATTTTTATTTTTTATTATCTCTGCTTCAACTTCCAAAGTTAAATTTTGTGCCTCCTCGTAGAACTTTGTTCATCAAAAGGTTACTGTTTCCTTTGTAGTGTTTATTTTAATAAGATTATACAATATTATAGAAAAAAATAAAATTTTAAAGAACAGCAAGCCTACCTTTACTTTCTATTTCCCCAATTTTCCTAATTTATATTTTTTTCTTTTTAATGTCTAAATATATAGCACTTGGTTTCTTCCACCAATTCAGTAATTGTTTAAAAAGCCATTCTTAAACAAAATAACAGCCTCTACCATGAGAATTTTGGAGATGTTTCATTCAGTGAGAACTTTTTAAAAGAATTTCCTTTTGACCTGTTTGTCTTCTAAAAAAGCAACATGAACCCTGTAGAAATAAAATTTACTCTCTAATATTTTAAAGGTAGATTTCTTTCCGGTTATGCTCAAAAGCAGAGTATTAATCATAGAGAATATCTTTCTCAGCTCTCATAATTTATTTTGACTTAATGAGCCATATCAGGGGTGAGCATGTAAATGTGGAAATGCTTGAAGGAAGGAGAGTTCTGTATATGACAGAGAACTGGGTTGATTAGATTACTCAGACATGTGTGTGATGTGTACAGTTCCTGTACTAACATTCTGTTCCTGGAATTTTGTCTGGCCCTTTCATTCTACTTTGGCCAAAAATAAACCCTATGTGTATATCTGCTCTCATTAAACATTTCCTTATCTCCTGATTAGAGTGCTCTGGAATGTTGCTTATACAATGACAGAGTTGTAGCTGGTGGGTGAATGGATAGAATTTATGCAATCAAAAGAGAATATTTTACACTACTTCCCAAAATATGTCATGCCTGTTGCCTAGAATTTTACTTTATTTCATGAAGTCAGAAATTTTTTTTTTTTTTTTTTTTTTTCCCCAGGGCCAGGAGTTAGCTCAGTGGTTCTGGCGCCTGTCTTGCAAGCGCAAGGGTCTGGGTTTGATTCCCCGGTAACCACATACCATACTGGGTGTGGAGACTCACGCCCAGCAGCAACCAGTACCACATACCACAGTGCCGGGCGTGGTGGCTTACGCCTGTCATCCCAGCACTCGGGAGGCAGAGGCAGGAGGATTGCTGTGATGTGAGTTTGAGGCTGAGCTTGGGGCCAGCCTGAACCACAAAGTGAGACCCTGTCTCAAAAAAAAAAAAAAAAGAAATTTCCCAAATGATTGATTTTCAGACCCATGAGAGAGGCATATCTCCTTTAAGTATATCTTTATTAAATATTATTAGAGAATATCTCTCAACTTTTTAAGATAAAAGGGACAAAACTTTGTTTTTATTGTCACTTTGGAGTTATTACTATTTATTTCCGTTCATTCAAATAACTATTTCTCATTCCTTTATTTGGATAATTTATTAGATGTTTTCATCTGCTGAGATGCTGAAATGTTTTTTAAGTAAGCTAATAAAAATCACAGAGGAAAATGTTAATTCCCAGTCAAACTCACATCACAGCAGTCCTCCTGCCTCTGCCTCCCGAGTGCTGGGATTACAGGGGTGAGCCACCACGCCCGGCATTGTGGTGTGTGGTACTGATTGCTGCTGGGCGTGAGTCTCCACACCCAGTATTGTGCGTGGTAACCAGGGATCGAACCCGGGCCGTTGCGCTTGCAAGACAGGCGCTGGAACCACTGAGCTAACTCCCCAGCCCTAGTTTTGGATTTTAAATTGCTATGAAGAAGGTGTGTTCTTTGGTGTGAAGTATTTACATGAAGCAAAGGTAAAACATGAGTCTTAGGAAAGGAGTACCCTCCATAAAGTTTATGAAGTGGAAAACTATCATCTCAGTCTCATGTCACAATATCACATATTTTTATGAAATATCCACCAAATTTTTGAAAACAATTTATGTTTGATTCTTATAAGTATCACATGCATAACAATTTTTATAATATTAAATTTCAACAATTTTATTTTTTCAATTTTTGTCAAAATATTAGACATTAAAAACAATAGTAAGGACTTACTAGTGATATCCACCCTGAAAATTGTTTAGAATAGTGAGTTATCACTACTTTTTGGTAGTTTTACTAGCTATGTAAAAGCTTTTTAACAGACATAAATCCCAGTTGTTAATTTTTTGTGCTAATTCACTTCTGGCTGAGGTTTTCTGTATGATGTCTTCAAGAGTTTTATGTAGCCTCTCTTCCAGCAGGTTTAAGGGCTTCTGTTTTAATATTTAGATGTTTAATCCATTTTGTTTTTAGTTAAGTACGTGGTCAAAGATATGGATCTATTTTTAATCTTGGCAGATTGAGATCCAGTTTTTCCAGCACCATTTGTTAAAAAGGATATCTTTCCTCCATTGAGGATGTTTGGCTCTTTTATCAAAGATGAGGTGGGTTAGAATATTTTGAGTTGTTCTTGTGGCATCTACTCTGCTCCACTGATAATAAGGTCTGTTTCTTTTCCAGTACTATGATGGGTTTTTGTTGTTGTTGTTGTTGCTTGTTTGTTTTTCTTTGTTTGTTTGTTTTTTCACAGTAGCTTTGCAGTATAGTTTCAGGTTGGAAATTGTACCACCCCTGCCTTGTCTTCTTTGCCTAGAATTGATTTTGTTATTCAGAATCTCTTCTGGTTCCAGATGAATTGTTAGAATATTTTTCTCTAGTTCTATGAAATATGCTTTTGGGATTGCAACTGGGAGAGCATTAAATCTATATATGAGTTTTTGCTATATAGATTCTTCCTTCCCAGAAGCACACAGGATTTTTTTTTTTTTTTGAGACAGAGCCTCACTTTTTGTGATTCAGATTGGCCCTGAACTCATCCTTGAACTCACAGCAATCCTCCTGCCTCTGCCTCCCAAATTCTGGTATTACAGGTGTGAGCCACCATGCCTGGCACTGTGTGGTATGTGGTTCTGATTGCTGGTGCATGTGAGTCTCCACATTATATGTAGTTACTGGGGATTGAACTCTGGCCCTTGTATTTACAAGGCAGGTGCTGTAACCACTAAGTTAAATCATCAGCCCTGTTTCCATTTTTTAATATCCTGTCACATATCATTTTTTTTTTAGAATGCTATAATTTTCAGAGTAGAAGTGTTTTACTGCTTTAGTTAGATTGATTCCTAGAAATTTCATTTTTGGGGATGTCATTGTGCAAAGAACCTTAGCTATTTTATGTCATTAACATTTGAAGATTTTA